>MU915508.1:22802-39609 GCA_036418165.1 Cooperia oncophora
AACAAATGAAATAAAGATTTGCGTGTGCTGTTCGCCTTGGAGCCGTACAAGCCAGTACCGTACAATTTGTTCGCTTCACAAGAGTTTGTAGGTCTACATCGATGGAAACTAGAGAGATACCCCTCCAAAACAGTCTGCGCCGCTTGGCGTTTTATCGCGGAATCTTCAGGAGTTTGTTGGAGTGTAAGTTTTGGCACCATGCGAATCAAGGAAGCAGCTGGCACATACTTTTAACAGAACGACTTTACAAAGTAGCAAGTCTGTCCATTGAAGCGAACAACTTTCAATATGTGGGATTCGCTAAGCATGCGGAACAAGGAACAGGTGATGAGAACCTTGTATCATTCGCTATGACCGAATGAGTTAATCTAGTGTCTTCTAACTAACACGCACAAATCAAAGTCGCAGTGGATGAGTATTCCACCCAGTTCGTGACAGCGAAGGTGCAGCCACTCCTGGCACCTACCAGATTTTTCCTGATACGGTCGGTCATCTTTATTAAATATTGAGGGCACTACACTTACCTTCCCTAATCTTGTCAGCTAATTTTCTAATTACAAAATGTTCCCAATATACAAGAAAGTTCTGTACTCGTTTTCCGAGATTTTACGAGGCATACCTTTGTCTGTGTAAAGATCCACTTCTACAGTCGGGTTACCCCGAGAGTCGTAGATCTGACGAGCGTGAATTTTCGTGATAGGCATGTCTGAAAGTCAGTTGATTACTATGTTCCTAAAACAGCAAAGGACGACGACAACAAAGGTGAAGCACGACATCAGACTCTGGAAACGAATAAGAGGGCGTGAAAAGAATCAAAGAACCAGAGAATGTGTAAAAGAAGCACAAAGCAATCAATGGCATCCGACAAGTGCATACTGGGTTTGATAGCAGAGGAAAAAACATCCTAGGAACGTAATCAAACATGGAGTGATAAGGAGCAGTACATGAATGGTCCCAGTAATGATTATTATACAACTTGTCGAGCTCGCCTGCTGATCGGAGACAGTGCGATTAAAGATGGTATGCTCTGCCTGACCACAGATCCCTGCAGTTTAACCCGAGTACCCGAAGGATGGGAAATAACCCGAGCAACCGAAAGATGGGACATTCCGCTGTGAAAGCACTTTGAAGGAAATAGGTTCTAGGGCTATAAGCTCAAGAACACACGGACAGAGGGATAAACAAGAATGATTCCGGGAAGGTTAAAGTGCATGTCCGTCGGGCTGTCGCGCACGGAAAACAATCAATCCCCGGCACACGGACACACACAAACGCACGGGCGCACATCCCATTAAGGTTTGGCACCCCCTTCCACACAGCGAAATGCTTTGTCAATAGCCAATGATAGAGTGCACGATTGTGTGAAGGTGAAACTGATTAGAAAGCACCACTATCTATAAACAAACAAACCATTCTGCGTCCGTTCAAAAACCCTGAACTCGGTGGCAGCAGTTAGAATTCTACGCACTGCGGGGAAAACGGCTGCACACGGCTGACGGAGAGTGACAACACAGTTACTCCAGCGACTAGAGTATTCATGTCGCAGTAGGTAACTCTACAGCGGGGAGCTATACTGATGATAAAAACCCCGCAGTTCACCAAAGTTCCTAGAAAAGCTCATGCAGTCGTGCATCAACAACAGTCTCCCATTCCTTCCTATGGACAGCTTACCGAGGTCGAGCGACGATCCTCTTTCAGCAGTTGCTTTCACTAGTCTCCCATCTCTTCTTATGGGCAGCTTGCCAAGGTCGATCGTCAGTTCCTCTCCTCCGGCTATGAGCATGTTCATACTTGAGGATCGTGCGATCTAATCGCGCGATCGCGAACTATGAATGCGCTCTAGCGCTTTCACTCATTCATTAACGCGTTGCCGTTAAACGTTGCCTCCTGCCACTAGAAACACATTTTCTTTTCAAATAGAAGACACTTTTCGAACAAAATCGGACACTTTTTTTCTAACCAAATTGGACACTCTTCAAATCAAATCGAATACACACCTTGCAGTACAGTTGATTGTCTAGACCACACTAGCTACTGCAGCAAAACCCGCCCAAACACCCCGCCCTTTTACCAGTGGGGTCACGGTTTTCTGCAAGTCATATTATAAACTCTGCTCCTCTGACTTTTTGCTTTTTTGCTACCTCTCACAAACACGCTAACTGAAAAGGACTGGTATCAGCACAGGGACGACTCCGCTTGAGAAAAATGATTCAGATCAGCAGGATAGACACCGACCTACCTGCTTACGGTCTCCCGCTTCATCCAGAACAAAATTCCCTTGGTTTTTCGTTCCGGGTCAAGCGCGAGACCATAACCAGCTAGATCAGACTTTAGCCTGCGTGGACCATTTGATCATTTTTCGAACGTGGGTGAAGTCGTACCTTTGCCGGTACCAATCCTTTCCAGTGCGTTTGTGACAAGTAGCAAAAAAGGCAAAAAACGTCAGAGAAGTAGAGTTTACAAAATGACTTGCGGAAAACCGTGACTGCACTGTGAAATGGGCGAGGGTGTTGGATCGGGGCTTGATGCATTACCTAACGTTGTCTAGATAATCAACTGTAGTGTAAGGGGCTGTAGATCTGATATGAAAAATGCTCGATTTGATTTGAAGTGTCCAATTTGGTTCAAAAGGTGTCCAATTGAAAATGTTATACAGCCCTACAGTTATACATTTGGACAGTTATCACATCTCCTTTCTATGTTATTAAGCAAGATGCACAAATCTCTAAAACAGTTCATAATAGAAACAAAATCCTGCAATTCTGTATTTCAGAAACCTGACTTCACATCTGCTTGGATAGACAATCGAAAAGCTTCTGTTAATATTCTGCAACCCTTCTCCTTAAGTTATGCGTAGCGAACAGCACCTACATAGACCACCAGCTTAGGATTAACGTTTGAAGTTCATCGACGCGGGAGGCGTATGGACCTTTACAGCATTCTTTCTTTCTGAGAGAGCTATGAAATCATAAGAAATCAAACATCCGCTTGACGGCATACAGCATAGACCGTCACCAAATCAAAAGAACAACTACTGTGTGACTTTCCCACAGAGTATGTCGTTACAACGGCAATGGAACGATGTCTTCAAACTGACAAAAAATGGCTAGAGCTTCAGGAGGGCCAGTCTGCGCGCCAGCAACCAATAACGCATATGGGAAAACGAGATTCTGAGAGGGAAATGGGGTGAGCTACTTCGCACATTCCATATGTCCACGAATGAGTTCATTCCACTTGTCAAGGAATGAGTTCAAACCAATGGTTTAGCCGACTTTTCAATTTACAACAACCCGGTGTAAAATCCTGAAATAACCCCGCATTTGCTGGACTTTGAATAGTTCAATCTTCAGATTTTCTCAAACCTCCCACCTTTACAGTCGTAGAGCTATACCATCTGTGTCTCTTCAAAGATTCAAGGCTCCGCGTTGTTTTCCAAGCCGGGGTTCACACATCCGACTTCCCCATAAAATCGCTAGCTCCTATGAAGCTGTACCAACATTGCAGACTAGACCCTCTCGAGGCACATACTGCCTGGGATAAGAGATGAGATTAAACTACTTAGTGTTAATCAATTCAATCTTGGATTACGGCACATAATCGGCCTCCATCCCAATCACAGTGGCACTCAGCTAAACCAAAATCTGTTTGTGCAGGCTACTAAAGGGGTACGGTTTTTGCCCTTCCAGTCGAATCCGACATTAATCAGCCTCAAAAAGATAATACGATGAGACGATAAACATAATACGATCCGTTGTTTGATCACCGCACCATGAAAGGGGTACCAGAGTCCCGCCAAGGCCTCACATACTCTCCATCTCCAGCTTTGAAAACAACGCGGAACTTCGAGTTTTTGGAGGGACCAGCTCTACACTGTAAATCGGGAAGGTTTCGAGAAAATCTGATAGATCTTGAAACTATCAACGTCCAAGTATTTTTTTCTTTTTTTGGCGGGGCTTCGGTGATTTATTTGCAGGATTTACAACATCAACTGTTCTTACTTGGTATGAAGGTCAACGTATTCCTGTCAGAAAACATAAATGAAATACCTGCGCTTTCTACATTTCAAAACATACCCCCCAGGTAGCGACGACTCGTCATGGCATAGCAAGGTCGAAAAGGGAAGCGGAGCCACACCATGCAACGGAATATTGGTCCAGCGTCGCATGCCAACCGGGCTTACCAATCAGTTCCGGTAATTACCTGTCATAGTTCAATACTCGACTGCTTCAATGGCCCTGTGAGGATGTCAAATTCTATCAAGCAGGTAACGTAGCCTGACCAGAGCAGATGAGGTCCACTTGAGACTGCCAGGGGCGACCGATGGTGAACCTGGTTGGAGCAGAGAGCACAAGAGACAGAAACCTCAGGCAATGGTGAAATCCTTCTTTACTGGCTTTTGCAATGGGAGAGTATTATTACGAGTTATCGCTTTCAAATAGACATTGCGGCAAGCCGTCCAGCGGCAGGAGACTCTCGGCACGAAAACTGGTATTCCTATTGAACAATATCGAAGCCTTTTTCGCAAAGGAATTGATTCGCCACACGCCTCAAAGCTACTCCCGGGCTGAACAAAGAATCACACGGCGACTGTCCATTCCTGCAGCTATTCTCTACTCAAAGGACTCCGCTTCTGCGTATGCAAGCACGCCTTCGACGTAGAAAAGGCAGTCTATTCTGCTAGCAAACAGTTGAACTTATGCTTGAAAAACACAGATAAGATGCTAGGCGCTCGTGACGAAAATAACAGTCCCGCCCTACTGGCCGGAAACAATCAATTTTCCCAACTGCTATCTCGCTAACAGGCTGTCCGCTAGTATTGTCCTTCGCAGATCGAGATAGTGAAGTTATATAAGGAATATAGAAAGGTGATAGGTGAGAGCTGCATCCAATACATACTCGCTTCCCTCCATCGGTGGCACGCGCTCGAACGGCAATGGGTCATAACGCAGGGTTTTTTTTTTGCCAACTGATGCAGATTACCATCATGCCATTCTAACGCAATCCGCAACATCCACCGTTTCTGAACGTGGAACGTGCCTATAAATGCCTGAGTACCCTTCCCCATAGTCGACTTGCGCTTACATTTGACTTTTGGCTAAATAGTACGATAAAGTGCACACACAATCTTCTCCAGGGAACAGGGAACGATCAAGTTATCTTGCGAGAAATATAGAGGACAGCGAGATTCGAACGGAACAGGCGCACCACTGAGCCACTTTAAAACTTCCAACTTGCGTGGTCACGGACATTGACTGCTGTGCTTTCCTCGCTTGCTCTTATATCTTATCCCGATCCGCTAGCTATCACACTTTCCACACTGTACTTGGTATTGGTTTCAAGAGCATTTATTCGCTGGAAGTGGTACGTAGTGTGAAAGTAGCCCGAGAGAAGAACCAAATGGCGAAGCAAAAGAAAAAGTAAATGTAGGGCAAAGTTCGCGACCTGATCAGCAGCTTATGTACAACTCAATCGAATAGAATATAATAAAGCGCCTGTATAACTCATTAAGAACAGCGCCCGCGATCGCTTTCGGCTCGGCTGTAGGGCCTCGGAACATCACCATGGTCTTCCGAGCAGTACCACTAGAAATTATATTTTCGCCTCTCCGTCAAGAAGGGGGAAGGCCAAATGCGACCCACCCTCCTTGTGGATGTCGCTTCTGACCTCAGCCCGGGGTCCCCTCTCCCCACGTCACACACTTGTCATAGTCTTGGGGCACGTCTGACCGTTCAATGATAGTCCGCGTTCGTCCGAACGCACGACCACACTGAAGCCGAGTTTTTATTGAAAAAAAAACCGATGCCCACCCCACAATTCCTAGCGGGCGCAACAAGGACGCGCGCTGATAACAGTAAACATGTTAGAGTTTGAGAGAAAGGGCAGGACTCGGACACTGGCGAATTGATCACATCGGCTGCAGGCACATAAACAGTGGAGCGCAGGCTCTTTAGGAGTGACTAACTGCAGTTTTGCGTCGCAGAGAAGTTACCATTTTTGAGGGGGGGAGGGGAATTACACGGCTTCTCCCAAACCGGACATTCTTTTGCTGCGAGAATCCAGAGGTATTTTCTCATCGCTTGTACTTGTCGAGCATTTCAGGGGAGGGAATCAAGGAAGACGGAAGGGAGAAGGAAAGAGGAAGAAAATAGGAAGGAGAGGTTCGCAGCTGACAGATATTCTGAGACGGACCAAGGCAAGAGGTGAACAGCCAACATTTGAGAAGAGGGGAGTGCTCGGAGCGATGCTCCACCCACAGCTTCCTTCCCTCTCAACTGAAGTTTATGATACATGCCACTAGGCTCTGAAAGGAAAAGCAGGCTGCTCCTTACAAGGGAAGTCCGCCAATTTACCATGGAACTTTGAATGGAGATCTGGGTAGATCGATAGTCTATAAGGTTATTTACAAATATAGATAGCAAAACTGCAACCTGCATTTCACAAGCAACTTATGAGCAGGTAAAGTTTGTAATGGTGCAGTAGGGTGGAGGCTTGGTGGTGAGCTGTGAAGCATAAGCGAGGAATCGCATACGTCGAATCGAGTCGTCGAACGTCGAACCTTACCACTGAACCACCACGACTCGATTCGACGTATGCGATTCCTCGCTTATGCTTCACAGCTCACCACCAAGCCTCCACCCTACTGCACCATTACAAACTTTACCTGCTCATAAGTTGCTTGTGAAATGCAGGTTGCAGTTTTGCTATCTATATTTGTAAATAACCTTATAGACTCTATCGATCTATTCAAAGTTCCATGGTATGTTGGCGGATTTCCCTGGTTAGAAGGCACATGGCGCCGATATGGGCAACCGAGGTTTACGTCCAATCAGTAAGTTCTGGACTGCCACCATAGCTGGTGCATACATTCGTGAGCACCTGATTGATACGTATAACCCGTAGACATCATTTGGGGCACGTGCTATGGCCCTGCTGGTACTGGTAAGTATTCCACTAGACACTCAAAGCGTGACCTCGCTTGAATTGAGAGGCACACCTAGATTCAGTTAGCATTCTCCCACTGCACGACCACCCCGTCTCTGATCCATTTCAGTCCACCAACGAGGTCACTCCTCCCGAATAAACCTATTACTACAACTTCTAGCATCCAGTTCCCGGCGATGTACCAGAGACTATGATTTAGCATTTATAGTTATAGGTTTATTCGGCGGAGGGGGAGGGGCTCGTTGGTGTCTGTAATGGATCCGAGACGAGGTGCACGCATCGTGCAAGGTAGAATTCTAACTGAATCCAGGTGTGCCTCTCAATTAAGGTGAGTTCAGGCGCTGAGTATCTAATGGGATACCTGTGGGTCATATTCGCATGCCTCAATGATACCTATGGGTAACTACCCATACGTGTAAATCAACTGCTCAATTGTACTGGCATCTGCCATTCTTCTCGAGAACTTGCACAGTGACTTCCTCTTAACAATGAACCGCCTACCTGAGCGATTATAAGCCGAGTCTCGGCGCCAGAAAAAGGAAACCTAAACGGCTGCTGTGTAACACTCACCTGAACTTCTGAACAAAAGCAATGGAAGTGAAAGCTTGTAGAAGAATGAGAAACACCGGGCTGAAGTGAGTGTTGATATGAAGGTTATATTGGAGCGATAAGTGAGCACTTGGAGCGGACGTGAGGACTGCCCGGCAAACGGGAGTACACCTCTGTGTTGAAGATTGTAATGCGGCGCTGATACGTGCACAGTGGAAAGCTCGCGAACTGGGGCGTAACCTTGCGGACGTTGTTCTTTATTGACCGCCAAAATGCACTTGGCAAAACGACTTGCTAAAACCGCATTGAAAGTACAGAAGAGGAATTTTTGACTCAATGAAAACTAGTTGTATTAGAAAGAGGGGGCAGACTAAGGGGGCAGGCCGCTCGTCAACAAAAACTCGAAGTAAATGCGATGACAGTCTGCAAGTGAACGTCGATTGGAGGTAGATCGTGCGCCAAAATGGCCAGCCCGGAAGTCCCATTTTCGGCTCAGATCCCTCTTCGGACCCGACGCAGTTGAGTGTGTTTTTCCAAAGCTATAATGAGATATTTCCCAATAAAATTCTAGTAAATGGTCAAATCCAAGAACAAACAGTGGAGGAACAGGGGTGTCGGCGCAGTGCAGTGAAACAGCGCCAAAGAGCGGCAGGCGCCAACGAAACATGACCGATGAGAGAGAAGAGTTCCGATCGATGAGCGCACTGCTGGCAAAGCAGTTGCGTTTTTTTAGTGCGCCGAGCAAAATAACAAGTCACAGCCATCGCCAATCTGTTGTTCAGTAGATTTAGAGAGCATCGAACGAAAATATAGACTTTAGGACACCACAATAAACAAGCAGAGGCAGTCCACAAAACTGGCAGCTCCGTGAAGAGATCAAGGACGAACGCGCTTGAGGCGCATAGGCCTGAATCATTATGAGCATCGCATATTCGCCATTCCAAATCATACGGGCAAGAAATGATATGTGTTAATGAATTTCAGGCCCTTTACGAGACGCTCATATCTCAGGGCTATGAGTTACGGAATATTAGGAAAATTGCTGCGCTCATAGCTTGCGACGACGTTGCCCGATGTCGACGCAGTAAGGCATTGTTCGCATTTTGCGGCCCAGCGTTTCTCTAGAAAGAAACGCTTTGGCGAAAAGCTTTCGATACGTATCGACTGGCGGTTGGGCGAAGAGTCCGGCGGTTGGGCGAAAGGGTTTTGATACGAATCGATGGGGCGTTTCGCTGGAACTTTCGCCGTTCGCGAAACGCTAACTCGACCGCCCTGGCGTTTTTTCGTCAGCGAAATCGACACGCATTCTTTGCTTTTCGCCGAAACTAGCGGTTAGCGATTCTACGATCAATCCGTATTTTTTTGCTTCTCGCCCACCCGCCGTCCCGTCAGGGTCGCAGACTGTGAACAATGCCTATCGATGTAATGGGCGACCGTGTTGCGTACATGAGATACGTATCGATCCGGTATCAACGTAATCGATGAGGCAGCGTCAGATTGTCAGCGCTAACAACTGCTAGCGCTATCGCACGTCGCGCTACGATTACGGTCGCGCGCTACAGCTGTCGCGCTACGATCGTCGCGCTACAGCTGTCGCGCTACAGCCGTCGCGCTACAGCTGTATCCAGCTTCCTTTTATATTTTTTTCTGAATTCAACATTGTTTTGCCATATTTATCTGATGCTGCTCCTGTTTTTTTTTACTTTACCACATTTTTATCACATTTTTATATAGTTTTTGATACAGAGCACTATGATAATTGGTTTTATTTTCGTTTCCGACTCTATTTGGTTTTAGGGTTGCTACTGATGTTTGATTTCTTTGCTCGATGTCTGCATGTGGTGCTCGTGTTGATCCCGATTGCGAAATTGTTTCATACATTTTAAATGTGGTAAATGCGGTTAAGTAGAAAGAGCTTAGATCAGATAAATTGATAAAAGAGGTTGAATTCAGAATGAAAAAAAATATAAAAGGAAGCTGGATACAGCTGTAGCGCGACGGCTGTAGCGCGACGATCGTAGCGCGACGATCGTAGCGCTACAAGTCTGAACGCTGCCTACCGACGACAGAATGACTAGATACGTATCAACTGACGTCAAAAACGTCGGTTATGTCGTTACGTCGGATCGATATGTATCCAGCCTTTGGAAGGTTGTCGCCCTTACGTCGGTTACATCGATTACACCCGTCACATCGTTTACGTCGGAAACGTCGGCTACGTCGATATCTCCGACGTCGTTGTAAGGTATGAACGCAGCCGTTGATATGTTAGATATATTGATTGATACCTAATGTCGACATGGGACCGGCCAGCCAATACCTTCTAGTTTTTCTTTCGTAGGTTCTCCAACGCTACGCTGCCGGCACGACAGACGTGAAGGACATCGTATCTGTCCGCGTCGGCGCGCGCAGTGTTTACTTGGGCGGCCATGTCTGGCATAATTCTCGGATTGCACATCAGGTTTTGTCGATTGCGGGCCAGCGGAAACTCTATGAAGTCAAGCAAATATAGGACTCCACGAACGGGCGATAATGAATTTTTCATTCCTTCGACACACGTATGCTGTAGTGCGCGCGGACGGTTGGGCGTGCGTGTCAGGCGGATGAGCTTGGTGCGGTGCCAAACCCGTTCTCCACCAGTTGTTAAAGCGAGCAAATGATATGACTGCATCATATCGTTCGTATTACTCGTTTTCTACCACTTTTTGTCGCATGCGCGCCTCAGCAAGAGGCAGAGAACGGCTTCGTACGCGGTGACACACCCATAGTGCCTGAACACGCCCAACGTAGCAGGAACTAAAGTGTATTCAACGGTCTGCACACAAACTCACTTTGCGTCGCATAGCGCCATAGCTAGCCATGGGCCACCACGGGCGTGATTTAAGATTGTCGTGTCCGTTTCGTTAGGCATGTTCATACTTGGCTACTCGCTGTTCTGGGAGGATCAGCGTTTTGATCGAGGTAAGTATTCTTCTTGAAGAGGGAGGCATAGGTATCGGCTTGGCGTCCAAAACTCCGGTTCTCTAGAACGCTAGGAAGCGGACCCGAACTGTATGTACCCACACTTTTTTTCTTCCTTTTCGTTCAAACGCTTATTCTTTCAAAACGCCTGGTCACAAAAACGCAGTGTTAGTTTATGTTTATACCAGCGGCTTCGCCCGGCTGACACCGAGCGGCGCTCTGCTGAGATACAGCACCGGCTCGTCGACCTCATTTCATTGCGGCACCTAATATCAAGCTTTTCTTTTAGCCAGAAGGTGGTCAACATCCTAACCAATAGCATCATAAAGCCTTTGCTACTTTCAACACTTTACAGTTAATGGACTGAGTAGGTGGCACGGAGCGTTGTATTGAAGTGGCAAGATGAGAGAAAACTCTGGGTATTACGTTGAGCATATTGTCATACGAGATGCGGCACGTGATGCAGCGAACGCCCCGCAAAGCCGGGCCGTATCACATAGAGGTCTGGAGTGCCTGGAGTGCTCTGGAACCGCTTGAGTTTTTAAGGCTGGTCCCGCTCACCTTGACGCACGCTCCACACACGACAGGTATGCCTGACACTTGTGAACCGGTGACCCCTCGCTGATCTTAAACTACTTCTTCCCAGTGTCTGGAGTGCTCTGGAACCGTTTTGCGAATTTTTTAAAGTTTGGACTCCACCACTCGGGGACGGCTCGCCCACACGAATTGCCTCGCCGTTCTGAGCCAATGACCCCTCAATGACCTCAAACTACTTTTTCCCGGTGTCTAGGGTGCTCTGGAACCGTTTTGCGAATTTTCAAAATTTGGCTCCACCCACCTCGGGGCAGGCTCCGCCCACAACGAATGCCTCGCGCTTCTCAACTAATAACCCCTCGCTGATCTCAAACTACTTTTTCCCGGTGTCTGGAGTACTCTGGAACCGTTTTGCGATTTTTTTTAAGTGCTGCCACCCACTCGGTGAGGCTCCGCCACGAACGGGGCTGCTTCGCCACATATACTCCTCATCATTACGGACTGTCGGGGCGGGTCAGTGCGGCTGCGTTTTCCGCGGTTCCAAAGTCTTTCTGCACCAGTTGTTGAAGTGAGCAAATGACATGACAGCATTATATCCTTCGTATTACTCGTTTTCTACCACTTTTTGTCGCATACGCGTTTCAACGAAAAGGCTGAGAACGGCTTCAAACAGTGTGCGCACTCCTACTGGCTGATACGCACCGACAGTCCGTAATGAAAAGGAGAGTATGTACTCCGTCGCTCTCTAGCCCGTCGCCCTGCAAGCGTAGCGGCGGCTAGATGTGTTTGAAAGTAGGAGGGTACAAAATATTCCTCCTTCAGACTCTCTAGCCCTCGTCTAGCCCGTGCGCTGCAAGCCTAGCGGGCTAGAGTGTATTGAAAGTTAGTGAGGGCTACAAAATATCTCCTACCTTCAATACTCTCTAGCCCCTCTCTAGCCCCGTCGCTGCAAGCGCTGGGAAAACGCTGGAGAAACGCTGGTGAAGCTAGATCGATAGCTATGCTTCCCGTGCCCTCGCTACGCCAGCGTGCGCTAGCGTACGCTGGTGACGCTGGGAACGCTAGATCGATATCTATCCTTTCCCCGACACTGCCGCTGGCATACGCTGGAAGCGCTACGCTACGCTGCCACAAAGTATAAACGCGGCCTTGCCTTCGAGGCTGTCCTCGGCAACTCTGGTCATCTTTGCTCTGAGCCGGTGCAATCCATCGTAAGGGAATGACCGTCACTATATGTGGAAAATTATAAATTCGGTAACGTCGGCTCGTCGGCGAAACTTCCGATGAACCGCTTGATGAAAAGGACATAAACGCACGCCTCAGGCGCAGGTGCATCCTTTAGCAATGTCCCCAGCTGTCGAAGCGTAAGCGTTTCCAAGTCGAAAACATGATGCGGGTGCCGGGGCATTGGGGGCATCTAGGAATGACTGGGATAGGCAAATTGCTGCATTGCCCACATACCCGCGCATATTGGGACAAGGGAAATCGACTACGCTTCGACAGCTTTCGGGGGCATCAGTTTAGCCCGTCGGTCAGGTGCGAGGAGCGGGCTCGCAGGTTGAACATGCGGTGTGCCTTTCAACAACATCAACTACTTCCTGTGTACCTTTCGTAAATTCAAGTGGTTGTTATACTCTCACTTGATTTATGTTAGCATCCTTCTCGCACACCATTCACACCATGAATTCGACAAAAAGGTTGCCGAAGTACCTCATAATTCTAGTTTTATCACATTCGCCACCAAGCGAATGCGCTAAAATTAGAATTATGAGGTGCTCCTGCGTGTCTGCCGCGTATATGGGGACAGGCAGTCTGTCGTGACTTCCGTACGACTCTTTTTAAAGGGTCGCGTTATGGGGCGCGCGGCGGTCCTGGCGCGCTTAGCGGCTACGGTCGAACACTCTGGAAGCCGCTAGGGACGCAGAGTCGCCGCCGACTCTGGCCTTTCTCTCAGTCTACGTCCTGCTGTCACCTCGACTGGTCGCTCCGCTCTGCTCTTCGCCCAGCCGTCAACGTCATCGCTAGTCCACGCCTGACGTTGCCTGTCAGGACGTCCAAGGAGTGGTGCAAACGCGAAGGAACCGAATCGCCTCAAGGTCGCCGAAGTCCCAGGTAACCACTAGGAGCGGAGGGGCATCCGAACCTCTTGGACAGCCAGAGGGGAGGATGCTTTCGATGCCCCTAGTGGGCTGTTGCCTCGTAGCCCTTAGGTTGTAGGCAGGGGTCGTCCTGTAGGCTAGGGCCGTGTCTTTCCTTTTCGTAGTTTATTCTTTTGTTTGTAATGTCATAGTTATCAGTAGTCATTAAATCAATAATTTATATGTGTGTATTCTCGATCGATAATGACAAGTGGTAATGCCATGATATCTTTATTGATTAGTTAGTGGTAGTAATTAGTTAGTATTTTATCGGCTGCATAGCTGAGGTAAAGTTATGTTCGGCGCCGTAGGTCTAATGACTACGGCCTTGTCATCCTAGGTATGTTAGGCAGGCGTAGGTTTGTTGGGTAACATCTGGTAAATAGCCGTACCGCGCGCCGCGTAGGGGCAGTAAGGGCCTATAGGTTGCGGAAAGTAGCAACAACAGCACCCGCGTGGCAACACCGTAGGCGAGCGAGGGCAAGCGCTTGTAAGTCCCCACGCAGTATCGCGCGAGCGCGATCTTCGCCCGCAGTGTGAACCCCCGGTGCGCTTAGGTTGGCATTAGCGAGGGATTGAGTTCGCCCCCGGACACGACATCATGTCTGGCTATAACGGTGTGAGGTCAACGTGTGGGCAAACCACGTTTGGCCTTAGTGATTCGAGCCATTGTCCGCGCTTGCCACGTATCTATAGGTCTACGTAAATAGTCGCAGCGTAGTTTGCGTTACCATTTGGTCGACACCTCTGTTACATTAACCTGCGTACGCTATAACTGGGGTATTGCCCTCTTCTCTCATGTGGGACCGTGACCTCTTACCCATGTCGACTGAGTGGCAGAGCCGCACATGGGGACAGCTGCGTACGCGTGGCAGAGCCATGGTTGACTCTGCGCAGGTGGGGGAAGGAATGATGTATGCCGTAAAAAGCATACTGGAAACCCCTCTTGGACATGTCGCTGAATGCAAACTTGGGTGGCCATAAGGTTTGGATTGAGCCACCTTGCCGCAACCTTCAATGTCTCAATGGCGCTTTAGGCTATAAGGCGTAGGATGTAAATAAAGAACATTCGTTAGTCGACCAGGATTTGTGCGCTTACGGCACTCCTATTTACTTCTGCTGTTTCTGCGCCTTTCTCGGTTATCTACCTCTTAGGTTGATCCCTACGTTTTCGCTCAAACATTTCGCGCCCGATTGCCGTCGTACCTTGCCTGGCCGGCACGCCGCTTAGTAAATATTCGTTTTTGCCGCAGGGAGCTAGTGGCCAATAGCTACCCTACGGCCTAATACAAACTCATTTTTCAATATTCAGACACGGTTCGGCAGTTACCACCTCCTGCCAGCGCTTACAATGACGACCTTTGATATGTGCAAAGCGAATTTGACCGAGGCAATTGTCGCATGGGAAGTAGTTCAAGGTAAGATTCCTGCATCCATACTCCATCCAATGGTTGCAAACGTAGGCGACCAGCGACAAATGCTCGATGAGCGCAAAGCGTCTTTAGAATATCATGTTGCGCAGGTTTGCACGGCACTTAGTAATTTAAAAGAGCAACGTTCAGCATTCTTAGTTTTCGTAGCGAAGTCCACTAAGACGGATGCTGACAGCGAAGCGTACCAGTCATGTTTCCAAGAAACTCGCATAGACGAGGCAATCGTCGCAGCCGAATCCATCGCAGCGTCTCTTCACGCAGGTTAGAAAAAAGAATAAAGAAGCGCTTTCTGAGCAGCAGTCCGATCCTTGTAGCTCTCTGCGATAAATAGAAGGAGGACTGCTTCGTACACGCTTCAAGAACAACTACGGGAGAACCCTCCTTCCGCGTCAAATGCGAGTAATCAAGCACCTTTTAAGCAACATGGCGTAGACCAGGCTTCTTTAATGCTGTGTGGTCGTCACGGAAATTAGGCAAGTTACGGCTTGCTTCATTTCGGTGATGAGGCACATGCCATGGTCATTAGTACTTCTGCACATTGGTGCAATTCTTATTCCTTTCCTTTCTTAGAAAGTAGTTTTTCTCCTCTTTCTATCCTTTCGTAGCATAAGTATGCAACTTAGTTTATATACCTTATAATCACTTCATGAAAAAAATTTTATCATTTATCTTAGTAATTTACTGCAATTATTTCATTTTCAGTACTATTCTATCTTGCCCGCTCCTCGGCACACCTCTCGCGCTCGCCCCCAGGATGGCTCGCTTAGGCGACCCATTTTTAGGTCATACTGGTCGAGCAGGAAGAACTCGTCTACTAGCGGCAGTAACACCAGTCGCTGGAAGTCAACGAAGAGAGCGTGGCCGACGTCATTGCAATTCTCGCTTAGGCGAGACCTTTGCTCACGTAGTGGCAACTACACTTTGGGTGGCCCCTGGTGAGCGGTGAAGAAGAAGACCGCATAAATACTTTTTGTTCGGCCCGGGTTACTCTTTTTGTCCTTTCCCTTAACTGGCCCGTGGGTACTTTCGCTTAGCGAGGTTAAAACTCTCCCCCTCGCACAAAATTATCCCCCTCGTGTGAGGCAAAACTCACACCGTAGGCACGGAAACCACCCGCAGTTTTTTTTATTTCGTCGTCGAAGTCATCATCGCTCGCTGTTACGTCGAGTTCAACTGTGCCGTCGCCTATATCCACCACGTCGTATCGAAGCAGTCCGTCGTCATGAACATCTCGTGGCCGTTCCGATTACGTCGCATCCAGCACTCGTCATCGATTATAATGCATCGTTGTGTGTGTTCTACCATATTTTGTGTAGTTTAACATATATTGTATAACCGAAGTAATGGCCCTCAGTCTCAACGCCGATTCCACCCCACGAACCCTTGCCTGTAGGAACCCAGTAGGTCGTCCGTCGGTTTAACTAACTCTGTATGTATCTCTAGTGGCGTAGTCGCCTAGGTAAGAACGAGGCGTACAGTACCCCAGCCCCCCCCCCCCCATAGCGTAGCCCAGGTACCCTTTGTTTTCTTGCGCCCCCAGTGTCGTATTCGTACGACTCTTTTAAGGATTCGCGTTGTATGGGCGGCGCGGCGGCGGTCCTGGCGCGCTTAGCGGCTACGGTCGAACACTCTGGAAGCCGCTAGGGACGCAGAGTCGCCGCCGACTCTGGCCTTTCTCGTAGTCTACGTCCTGCTGTCACCTCGACTGGTCGCTCCGCTCTGCTCTTCGCCCAGCCGTCAACGTCATCGCTAGTCCACGCTGGTTGCTGTCAACGTCCAAGGAGTGGTGCAACGCGAAGGAACCGAATCGCCTCAAGGTCGCCGAAGTCCCAGGTAACCACTAGGAGCGGAGGGGCATCCGAACCTCTTGGACAGCCAGAGGGGAGGATGCTTTCGATGCCCCTAGTGGGCTGTTGCCTCGTAGCCCTTAGGTTGTGAGGCAGGCAGGGTCTTCTGTAGCTAGGGCCGTGTCTTTCCTTTTCGTAGTTTATTTCTTTTGTTTGTAATGTCATAGTTATCAGTAGTCATTAAATCAATAATTTATATGTGTGTATTCTCGATCGATAATGACAAGTGGTAATGCCATGATATCTTTATTGATTAGTTAGTGGTAGTAATTAGTTAGTGCTTTATCGGCTGCATAGCTGAGGTAAAGTTATGTTCGGCGCCGTAGGTCTGTGTGACTACGGCTTTGTCATCCCTTAGCGTATGTTAGGCGCAGGCGTAGGTTTGTTGGGTAACATCTGGTAA
>MU915509.1:3362-14494 GCA_036418165.1 Cooperia oncophora
CATTTCGCACATCCCCATGCTGTACCCTGCTCGAGACGCTGCTGGTCGCTGGTGAACGCTGGCACACGCGAGCGATATTCATAATTCCCTAGTCGCTGGCGCTGCCGGACGCCGGAACGTTTAGTGTTCGCTGGTGGAGCTGGTAGACGCTGGCGGACACTGCCGCAAAGTATGAACGCAATCTTGTGGGCGTCTCTGGAACACCCCTTTCCGCCCCTCGATATGGACAGTATGTCCTTGCCTTCAAACGAGGCACATGGTCAGAAGAGCGCAGCCGGTCAGAGTCGAGCGCTATGGTCTCGCATAAGCTGAGGGGCTATCCCTATCCAGTGGTACCGTCAACAACTTTCAAATCGTTGTTACCTGCGATTGCGCCAAGTTTCTATCGGGTATATGGTGTATCTGATCACGAGAAGTGTATTTGATGAATAGTATAATTCAGAAGAGCGCCTTTCAGTGAGTAGGATTCATCCAGTGCAGAAGATGTATGGATAGAATAGGTGCTAACCAAGAACATTGGAGAGGAGTATGGCCAGCAGCGCAATACTTAGGTGGGCTAACGGCTAATAAATCGATACTCATGTGTCTTACTGGAGTAGTGATTGCGAAAATTTCAGCGGAATTTCTGTGCGGCAACTGTGGAATTTTCGTTGGCAGTGTTTGCCTGGAACTGGGTGCAGGCACGGGTGTCGTTGGTCTGGCAGTTGCGAAACTTGGTGCTCGTAGCGTCATCTTGACTGATTATCCCAGCAAAGAGGTATAGCTCCGGCTAAGCAACAAAACAAACCCATTTTACTATTAATTTGTTCATCACATTATACGTGCGAACACTGATATCTAAGTTGTGGTAAGTACAGAAACAAGTTTTCAATCGGGAATGATCGACTTACAGTAATATAGTCGCTGAATAAACTGCATTCCGGCATGGGATAACGATGGTACACTGGGTAGCGCACCTGCTTGGAACTTGTGGGGGCCATTTTTGAAAGCGAACCCAGGGAGAAGAACATAGCGAAAACTTTTAGGAACACTCGTGTAACCCAATGTGCTTACAACCATTCTTGAAACCTATGTCCAGTGTTGCGGTGACCTGCACTGTGAATTTCGTCGTGACACACACACGCACAGCGGATTATATTGTAACCTACATATAGTCTTGTTCACTGCGGATGATGGGGCGTGTCAGGAGGGATGGGTTTTGCGCGGCGCCACATCTGTTTCCCACCAATTATTGAGGCAAGCAGGTGAAGGCTATAATACTTCTCTCGTATTGGTCGTTTTCCTGAATCGGTGTTGTCTGCTTCAGCAAGTGGTGAGAAACTGGAATGGTGACGCGCCAAATCCACCCCACAGGCCACGCCCCATGATCCGCAATGAAGGATGGGGTGTAGGTTAGGACTCCACGAGAGGTCACGGCTGCCATGTCTCGCCTCGCCGCGCGCGGCGATTGCAACTGATTTTACGAGAGCAACATGGTCGTGCGATTAAGATCCCGGTCCCTTCACATAGTTCTGGCATCACGCGAATCTGCTTGGGATTTTTCCAAACCAGAATATTCAATGGGACGACAGTATTTTTGAATGGCAGCTGTACTTATTCGACGGGTTGCTGTATTTCTTCAATAGGACCTACTTTCACCGTCTGGCCGAGAATCTTAAACCTTACAATATCTTACAATTGAGGCCAAAAGAAGGATTCACCCTGAAAAGAATTTTCGTAGATTGCTGATGTATTCTCTAAATATTATTTCTATGTTAATGGGCGTTGTTTTATACTAGTAGTTGAATATCGGGCCCATTCCTTTCATAGCCTTCACACCTGCAAGTATAAAGCAGACGGTTGGAAATCTCATGAACTATGCAAATGCAAAAAATACATAGCGAAAGCATCGCGGAGAGCACCTCCGCGGCGGCGGCAGGCTGACCTCTCGTGGAGTCCTAACCGTTCCCCGAGTTTGAGGACGCACTTGGTTGTCGGTGCCGTTGGTAGTGGATTACATTCCTATCCATATTGCGAAAGAAGAAGGAAGCAGGAGTCAAGCGAGTGGTACTAATAGAAAGATCATTCCTTGATGTATAAGTGCTCACATTACCGGTTACCCCTCTTCAGGTAATGGGCAAGTATTTTGAGTTCGAAAAAGTGACAGAACTTTCCCGCCAACCTAATAATTGCGTTCTCTTCTAACTTGGCGGTGGATGCTGTTTTCATTACATATTTTCATTTTTAGACGAGTGTGATAATTCTGTCCAGAACAAAACGAGTCGACAATTGTCTCAACTTCAAACTGCCCACAAATAATCTACATCACTCCATTTGCAAATGGAATCGCCGCCGGGAGCGTATAGTGCATATTGTTGAGGAATTCTGATGCAAAGACCCGTCTTCACTCACCTCTCCACCCAACAATCCCCAGAAAAAATGGAAATGGATAAGGACATACATGCTATAAAATGCACGCTGTGAACATTTTTGAGAGTTGAGCACCCTCCTTATTGATGAGGACACCTCCTAGAATACCGAAAAGATTCTCAGCTCCTCGAACCCCAATTTAGGATTACTCTTGCATGATGTGTGGAGCATGCGACGGAGCACTCCATTTTGGTATCAGCGCCAACGATTCTCAAAAGAAACCTCTTCTTCCGTTTTTCGCATTCACTTGGACCTTTCGTGGATTCATCAGTTTTTACTATGCAATGTGCAGCAGTGAGGACATGGCGACGAGAGATAAGTGATCCACTACATTCAACTGAAATTCCAAAAGAAGAAATGCTGCTATCGACTTTTTGTAGTGTTGGCATCAGGGTACAACATTGTAGAGGAAAACGCATAGGGCGGCCGTGCTTCGGCGGGGGAGGGGAGGGGGTCGTAGTTGGTCGTTGTTGGGAGGAGGGGGAGGGTCGTATGTGGCCTCAAGAGGAGTTTGTCGAATTTGGGCAAATTTCACGGTTGTTGACTTTTCGCGTGATTTTTCCTGATTCATGTGTACTTTATACTCCCCTCCTTCAACCTCTACTCCTCCGCTCGACGGACAGAAAAAACGCGTAAAAAAACATGGGTAAAAACATGTGGGTAAAAAACTGGAAAATGTGGGAAACTAGAAGGTAGGTGTGGGGTGTCGTACCGAAACGCTCCCTCAGGTAGAAGGGGTCATTAAGACCTTACCTTGGGAGGTGAGGGGAAGGTCGTACTGGCACCAAATTTTCACACACACGATGCTGTACCCTGACTGACATGATTAATCAGTAAGAATATTGTGGCTGTTTGACTTAGGGGGTAAGCATTTCGCGTCGTAAGGTTCCTTTCAAGACAAATCTTTAGTTGGGGATTTGAACGAGTCCGCACGTCCTCCTGGACCGTGACAGGAACTTACTGACCGTAGCAGGAACTGAGCCACTTATAGTATCCCGAATATACTATCACAAGTAACATAGAGGGTAGGACGAGGACATTGATCATGGGTCATGGAATGCATGGCAGCAGTGGGTACATTGATAGGCGAAAAAAGTTTCACACAATGTGCCGCCGCCGTAACCCAGTACATTTATAAACCGATATTTCAATGATTCAGGCTCGCGGTCGGTTGGTGCAGAGACATCACGCTCAAGATATTTTGAATGGCAGATCGATATGTGCAGTGATTACAAAAATGTTAGTTTTAAAACATCATCACTGTGAATCTAACCTCCTGTTCTCAAAGCAGCTAACCAGGGATATTGAAATCTCTTGACTTTCTTTCCCCCAAATGACTTTTCAACTGTTCCAGCGTATCCTGAAACATTAGTGATCTGAGAGACTGCCAGGTTCGTTGTTTTTATTGATCGTCCAGATTCAGAGCTATCCGCTTTTTTCTAGTGTTCAATTAGGTGTCATCGCTTTTCCTATGGTTTCGTCTTTCGTTTGTTCTCAAAGCAGTTATCTGGCTTTCGTTCTCATAGTCAAGGTAAGGACTATAAAAATGCAAAAGGTTAAGAGGGAAGGTATACTCGAAAAACCCTGAGATCGGGTAGGCGTGGCTGCATTCTTCAACTAAACCTGAAGATGCCTATGCTTCTGCTGGAATATTTCCATCTGACCAGTAACTGGTTTTGTTGCGTGTCTCTGGTCCAACACAGAACAAGATGAAAGTATGTCGGACTGGGAATATTCCACGAGTAACCAATTCCGAGCCATGTTCGAATGCCACGCCTACCCTGACTCAGGGATAAGGAGTGTATGTGGCCCGAAGGGGGTAGCCCTGTGCAGTGTGCGGCACAGAATTTGTACGGTAAAGGAAGTAAGGCCAAACTTGCTCCATTTGTGCCTGCTTTACCCAGTGGCTCCGCCACCAGCCTCCAGACAACTCCGCCTTCCAGCAAAAGTAATGCCCAGGGCAGGAACACTTGTACGGAGTACATTCTCGTTTTCTCTTTAAGTCGTAGCCAGTTTATTACTAAGGATAAAAAAAAAAAAAAATAAAAAAAAATAACTGGACAGCCGACGAGACTTGTCCCAGCGCGCGGTCCTTCGATCTTTTACCCGTGCAATCGTTTGAGGCTGATGTCTGGTCTGTCTGAGGTTTCTGACGAAATGCCCTCCCAAAGCTTCCTCTGGCATTTTCTTTTCGCAGATAAGTCATTTGACGAATTTCCTTCCATATTTCTACACTATCACCTACGCTCCTTATCGGGATCCCGATCGTGCCTTTAAGTTTGCTTCTTCGTCATCTATCACCAAGATTTTCTTTTTCAGCAGCTGCGGGCGCGAAAAGGGCGGACAAGACATTCGTGATCCGCCGCGCTGTCGCACGCGGCGCATCATGCACGCGACGGTCCTCGACGTGTATCAGCCTGTTGATTGGAGCAGCGAATTCATGGGTTTCAATGAAGGGAGAAAGAAGAATAGAGGAGAGAGAGAGAAGAGAAGGCGAGAGAGCGAGAGAGATAGTACATTTTATGTGATATCATTTCTTTCTCGTTCTTGAGATCAAAGGCAATGTTCCGGGCATGCACTCGTCCATCCGCGTGCCGGCGCCAACTCCATGCGGCGCCTTCTATGCTCTATGACTTGTCTGGTCGACACACCCTAAAAGCTCTTTACTTCAAGTAAGGATATTGGTATGATGTCATCTCCGCGACATTGCTTGAATATTCTGTCACTATTACTGCAAAAGACACGCTGTGGGGATGGGCACGGACTTTAACGCAGCCAGGACAACCCCTTTCACTAATTGTTGCGGGCTTAGAATGGTGTTGTCGGTGGAAAAAACTTTCTTGGCTACACGTTCACCCACGACATCTGTCACGCCGATATTTTCTACCACCTCTCTGCAATCACTGCGCTATATCAATTTCACAGTTGTCTTATGTAACGTTAGTCTGGAACCGGAAGTTTCACGGTACGTTTTTCGTGTCTATAGCTTTGAAGCGCTCTTACAATTGTACCGCGTCGACGTACGATACAATTTGCAGCGCGTCGTCCTGAAGTCTGAACGCATCACGGTGGCGGTCGGTCACGCTTTTCAGGATTCCGTCCAAGCTGTTTACTTTTTAGCACGAACACCAACCCAGATATCAAGCGCTCTTTTATCAAGACTTCGTTTTCAACTTCAGGCTGTAGGTACGGATGGTGGAGGTGGGCGTTTGATGCAGCGTCACTAGTGGAGGGGAACCTGAGAGTGGCGTTTTGACTCACACAACCTTCACCAGGACGTTTTGGTGACCACCGCCGCCCAGCAATCCGACCACCAGGCGGCCTACACTCCAGGACGAGACATCCGATAATGGTTAGAAAGCAAAGACTCATCAAGTACTCATCACATGTTTCTGTAGTTTTTGTTCCTCACGATGAGTTAATTTTTTTGAGATTGTGCTGTGAAGAAAAAGAAACAATAAAAAGCATATTGTCACCTAAATCCATGTTTCTCCAACTAAGTCGATTATCTGCATCTGCAAGATGTTCCAAAGGCAATTCACACGCTTGATATTCTTCGGCATAAATTAAGTTAGGATCCCTTACAGATCAGTTACTCAATACCATGTTGCCTAAGACCTGGAATTGTACAACTTCAGTCTTGTTCGCTACGCATGCTGCAGCGTTTCAAGGGGAGGGGGTGGATTTGGGGCGACACCTGTCTGTTCTACAATTTTGGAAAGCGCAACGTACGTATAACTGCTAAGAAATTATAGCATCATTGGAAGAATCCTCTCAGAGGTTGTCGTGATCGGTCGCTGAGGAGGATGGTCTTGAGAGAAATTCTTTTCAGCGGTGGAGAAAATTTCCGACCGACTGTGGACTTGCAGATTTGTTTTCAAGTTTCATAGTCGCCATAGAGCGTTGAACTGACACCGCATACTACATTCATGATGCTGAACCTGCTAAACCCTGCTTTCAGTTAGTATGGTGTTAGCTAAGCGATCTATACAAGCAGCAACGATTGAACTGCAGCAAATGCGTAGTTGTCCATACCTTTTTCGAGACTGGCGTTTCTCTACTTTGATACTTTCTAGTTCAGGTCACTCACTTGTGCTGCTCTCGAGGTGAGGAAGATGCCACCTTCTGCAAACTAGTTCTTCCGCACATGTCAAGACTCAGGGTGTAATGTGGCATGTCCCGTAGTGTGCGTGGAATCTTATGCTCTGGTAGACATGACAGCAGCGTGTATAATTGTAGAAGATTCTGCGTAAAAGATAGACGTAGTACGACTGGTAGACGGAAGTCGTTTTTCGCGTTGATGGTAACGGGTGGAGTCACCCGGACGACAGAGTCCCGTCTCAGTGACAGGCCGCTACTTCTAGGGTGTGACACGATGAGGAAACTAGCAAAGTGCTTTCTGAATTGAAGAGCGTCTTGGTTCCGATTCCAGCCGACGTATGAGTTCAGGGCCAGGAGATGGTTAGCGTGTAGCGCAGGAATACCGAAGGTCAACCGAGAGACGGACTACACAAAACAGTTCAGTTGATATCATCGTAGGGGAGGAACCTCTAGTGCGGCGGAATGAGTCCGCCAACAACTACCCCCTCTATCCATATTGATCAGTTGGTCGTGTTCCAGGATGAAAATAACAAGTGGTGAAAAGGCTGAAGCTGAGCTCATCCTGCGCCACCGTTCCAACTGATTGCGACGATACCTTAGCTTCACTGACATATCACGACTGGGAAACCAAGCTGAGGGCGAGAGCTTTTTCTCGTGGATGAAGTCTGGCGCTCGCGGGCAGACATCTCCTTGTCTAAGTAAGCGGGGTGGATAGTTGACGCTGTCTCCGAAGTAAAAGAGAAGCAAGATCTCTGGAAGCTCTCAGGCTGCAGCAAAATTATGGAAATGATAAAGAATGATTTCACAGGACATAACTACTGCTGCACAATTCGGACTCACCTCCTTCTCCACCCCGCTGAGCGAACAAAATGAACCTCCTTGAGGTAGACCACCTAGCAGCGGCTATCAGTATCATCCCAGGGAAAAGCACGATTACACCGATATCGGTTATTAAGAAAATCGGTGACTTGTGGTTGGGAAAACGCGACCAGCACTTCAAAAGCTGTGGGTACGACTGGTGGAGGTGGGCGGTTGATGCCAGCGTCACTGGTGGAGGCAACCTGAGAGGACGTTTCGACCCACTCGACCCTTCCACCAGTGACGTTGGTGACCACCGCCCGCCCCAGCAATCGTGCCCACTCCAGCGGCCTACATTCCAGGACAGACAGTCACTATAATGAGTTAGAAAGTAAAAGCTCACTCAAGTACTCATCTCCACATGTTTCTCGTGGTTTTCCGTTCTCCTCACCAGTTAATTTTTAGGAATGCGTCAGCGATTCATTTCCATACTAGTCCTTACGCAGCCCGCACTGTATGACGACTGAACGAAGAGCTTCGATGGTAAGACAGGGATAAGCGAATGTGATGGTAGGCTTTCGAAAACGAGACCATGGCCATGAAACTTGTGGAGGGCACACTGTCGTTGTGTAATACAGTACACCTGGTGGCCTGATTTTTTTCGGCTGTTGATCTTTCTCTTCCTAGACGCGCGACGAATAACCCTGGTAGGCGCTCAGCACTGTTTCATATCCTCGTTAAAGACGTTGTCTACCAGCCTCTCAACGACAACAATGTGGCTTTTGTTTAGGGGAGAGCTGGTGAGATGGTGGATGGTAGGCAAATTGTGAAAAACGGTTCCGAGGGTTGTACTCGACTGTGGCTGAAATTTTCTGCAACGCAGCGGTGTCCTCGAGTTGCCGCGTGAATATGGATACAAAAAATTGACGAGATCATTGGAGGCTAAAGCCTGTCGCGTCAGCCACGCATTTTACTTCCATTTTAGCGACATTTCGAATGCCATTCAAAAATTACAAGAGCTTGCATTGGGGCTACCTGTCAACGTCAGTAGAGGGATTGCCACCACATCACCGCGGAGGATTCCGAAGTGTTGCTTGTAAGTAGACGAAAAATCAAAGCGACATCGCCATGTACGATATCGGTGTGATATGGCGAGGCTTGCTTGCTTTTCGTCGGCTACTTACCATCTTCACTATCTTAACATTGCTTTCCAAGACGTTACGGTTGAGGCGACGTGGGTAGGGTATATTGAGAGTATGTATAAAGGAGTTGGAAGAGAATGGATTGGAGAAGACACACCCGAAATGAGCGAGGCGTACTTCAAACGGGCGGCGCTTCCCGTGTCACTGAAAAAAAAGCTATAATTCGGCCACAAATCAGCCCAGAGAAGGGAAAAGTGGAGTCAGGTTATCACAAGAATGCTGAAGTTATAGGCAAAAGTCGGACCACGGACGAATGGAAGAGTTTTCCAGGATTTAGAACACAAGCCCCACCCCAGCAACCAAATGCGACGCTCTCGATGTGATCAGCACATGATGATGTGCGCTGAATGGGCGACAGAATGCAAAAACAGCGTTGTTCTGGCTCAGCTTCCCATTGCTCTCGGAAGTATAGCACATGGTCCGTCATTTTGCAGAAAAATGGTAAAAAGGTACCGTTTCTATTGAGACGGCTATTTCATTCCGATCTGGCTAGGAACAGTGTCCATATAAGGATTAGAAGGTGCTGGAGCAACGGTTTCTTTCAAAGATGATAGAAATTGAAGGGAAAAACGAAGAAGGAGGGGATTGTGCCACTTATCTGCTATTTTTCAATTGTTGACAACCTAGCTTACTCAGAAGAAACAGTCATTCGCCATCATTTAGACACACTTCACGGTTAAAATTTAGTTTTCGGAGATCCCTCGGTGAAATCGCCCCTATACAGAAGCTGTTCATCTATCTTAGACTTTGAGGCGGACCTCAAGGGAGTTTGGTGAGCGTTCGTAGCGCGATCGTCCATTTGTCACCGTTCACAATGGAACCGACAGCTAATTACTCATTTGCATTCTGTCGCGGCAATCAACTGCAGGAAGGACGGCAGGGAGGACGTGGTCGTGTCGAGTGACCGCATGCTGCACGCTCATCGCCAAGCTCACTGTCTCGTCAATGGCCGGAGCTTCTTAACGGGGATCGTCCGTTGAATTGATGTCGCTTCATTCGGTTACGCTAAATGCGTCGGCATCGCACCCGCTCGTCAGACAACCGTTGCCGTCTGTTATGTCTCTCTCTAATCGGCACATTCAGCCGCTGAAATTGCTCTCTGATCTCGTCTTTCCTTTGACTCTCCTGAATCGGCATTTGAAATAACATTTCCCGGTCGTTCCTGTGGCATCCTCCCTTCCCGGCAACTACTGCTTAATAACATAAAGTTGGCAGCATCTGCCCTGTACTGCCCCACTGTTCGTTATTGAACCCGCATTTGACAGGCATCGGTGCTGGTGTTCAGCGTACCCCCTCCCCCAAATTACAAGTTTAAGCGATTTGGCGATCGGAGGTGCTTATGTTCTGTGAAGCCGGTTCTTATGACATGTGTGTTCAGACAAGCGAAATGTACTAGCTGGACAATGTAACCACGGTAACAAAATCCAAGCCAAGCCCACCTCGAAACTTCCGACCAAAACCTAGCCAGATTCTGGACAAGTGGGACGGTATGGAATGGATAGTTCACTAATTTCTCTATGTTCTAGCAATCTTCCTCGGGCCTACCACGACTTGTTTGGCTCTGGCACAACAATGCTCCGCCATGATTGTAGTCCGGAATATCATAATTCACCCCGATGAAGTAAAACATGAAGCAGTGTTTCTGTAGTGCAGGGCACATTTACTGGACAATGGGTGCGAGAAATCCCTAGTCACAGACGCTGTTTTTACCTTCTAATCGCGCTAAGCCCTGAGGGCGCTATGGGAGGTAATTCCGACACTCACTGAGGAAACACAGCCATTGCGCGGAACCAATTGGGCCCAAACTTAAGAGCGGAGGGGGACTTGTCCTCGCCTCTGTGTCCTTTCATCTAACCAGGCTTACCCAGAGTGCAGAGGACCAGAGACGTCAAGGGCCATTTTTGTAGAGAGGACATAGTTGGCTAATCTAAGTTCCTGTCAAGGAAGGGACACAGGGACACAAAAACACTGCGCAGCGTTTCTCTCCTTCCCCCCCCCCCCACATCGTCCAACTGAGCCAGTGCCAGGAGTTGTCGACACGAGTTTCAAAAGAGCCAATAATGAGGAGTGATTATCTGTTTTGCAGACAGTATTTGCTCTTCCTGGTGGGCTGCAACCATCTAACAATCCGTTTTTGAAAACGCATTTATTTAGTGCATCTTTTCTTACAGGCTATGTAGGATGGTTTTAAGATTAGGAAAATTATTAAACCAATTTAATGCATTTTTTGCACGAACTGCAAATTGGGCAAGCATTTCTCCGGCTGCTGGAGAACCCATTACTTTCTCAGGTTCCTCCAGTTCTTCCGCTTCCTCCGGTTCCTCCAGTTCTTCCGGTGGGCAAGCTCCTGGAAAACCACATCTATGAGTACGTAAAACTGGAGATTTTTTTCTTCAAGCTGCTCCGTAAAGCTTTGCCATCTCACCGGTCTTGTCGCAAATCCAATCCACATAAGTGCGTACATCGGTAAAAAAATCGAAAGAGCTGTCGTAACCAAGGTAGTCAGCATCTTCTGACGTTGTATTGAAATCTAGAAAACTATTTATAGCGATACCTGATGACCCTTTTGTCATACTTCTCGTTCAAGGGAAGCTCAGGATTACCAGACGTGTAGAAGATGCT
>MU915510.1:4272-18498 GCA_036418165.1 Cooperia oncophora
TGCGTACATGTATATTTTTATTGTCAGATCACCTAGAGATTGAAATCTACGATATTGCATGCAGAACATTTCCAGACATCTAAAATGAATTCTTTATTTCCATCAATGTTGTGAGTGCAAACAAACAAGTGATCGGTCGGTTAGGTTAGTTGGCATTACATTTTGCATTCACCCAAGCCACTTGGAAATACTTTTTGTAATGTCACGGATTTTGGCAGAAATTCTCGTAATCCCCTTTATTAATGGATGGTGGTCCAAATATGTTTGCAGTAGAACATTTTTATGATGTGAGTAGCCAGGGTCCCATCCCAAACTGCTCTTCTGTAGGCGGAAAACGAAAAGAATTTTTACAGCTCTTGAACCCAACATGTATCTGACACGTGAAAAAGCATTTGTACAGTACTGCTTCTAATATTAAAAGCACCACAGTACACGGTCCGAGCTCGTACGATTTCGCGTCTTCCGGCAGGCTGCGAGTTTGCGCCAACCGCTATCTCAAGCGAGCAGTACTATGGATCATTACGATGGATCATGAACGTGGGAAGCACGCGCTCAAGGAGGGGAGCCTACACGTTTTCCAAACGTAGGGCACTCACGTACGACAGCGGCATTCCTTTACTGAATGTGGCCATGTGCACCCTATGTGATGTAGGACGACGACCTATTCACTAACAGTAAGAGTGCGTTTGTGCTCTCCTCTATTACTTACGTTGATGCATTGCATGTGCTGTTACCGCAAGCACCGTGATAGTACCTAAATGGGCATGGTCTAACTATTAAGTTGATAGCAGTCATCGTCTAAGATGATTTCTTATCAAAATCTATCATGTGGGCAGTACGATTATTTCTAGCTTTCCTGAAGGTACTCTCATGAACACTCTTAGTTTTTCTTTGCTTTAAATATTACCGAGGGAAGTACGAATGATGTTGAATCCCTAATCGACTCCCGCCCAGGCCAACCAAGCCTTCTACCCTCCGGGAACGGTAAATTGGTACCAGATTCGTCTGGGAGGATAAAACACTGACTTGTACATCGGCTGGCCCCGCAAGTCATTGTATAGGCCACCTCTACGATTCTGAATGGAAGTAGAATGCGTGCCGCATCCCACAAAGGGATTGATCAACGGCGCAGACTTTATCCCTTTATCGTTTAATGCCGTAAAACCAGCATTACACGTAATCCAAGGCTCAATTTGTAACTTGTTCAGTGCGTCGGATTATAACTACTAACTTTGTTATATTAGGGTGTCCTCGAGATTCGTGACTTTTTTACGAATTCTTGTATCAAATCTCTCTTTCTATTTCGACATCCAGTCAAGTGGTCCATAGGAAGTGCGTTAAAGGCAGTTGGCACGATGGTTTCCTACTTAGCCTAAAATGCTAGTAGGGCGCTGTATAGTGGGGAAATGGCGAAAGAACGGAGTGAAACGGTCAAAATCCTGCGAAGAAAAGCCTCCGTTCTCAGTGACTTGTAAATCGATTTCGGACGAGTTTCCCGTAGGCATCTTACCAATCACCGCTACCGAAGATACGGCTGCATATGTGTACCCATGTATGCATGCAGCTACTTCATACCAATCCCTTCGCTTCATAAACTGTCTAAACTTAAAGGAACGGTCGTCCATGATGAGTTGGGTCAACTAAATCAAGCCTCGAATGTGTGGACCAGATGTTGAGCCAGTACCCACGAGACAGACTTCTCTGATATTAGGTTGTCCGGAAAGTTCTCAGCTTTTGAGTGTTTCCCTTTAAACGATCATAACTTTCTTAATACTCATCGGATTGAACCCAAATAAGCACCATTCGAATCAGCACACTTTTGCCAATGTGGCAGCAGTCGAGAAATCCCATCAAAGAAAAAACTGGGTGGTCGAGAATCCACGAAATCTGCGAAGGTCTTTTTGCCTGGTCCTGTTTGATGAAGTATTTCTCAGCAGGAAAGTTCTGAAAATGTCTGAAAAGGTGATAGTCGGTTGGTGAAAGGTCTGGAGAATATGGCGGGTGAGGTAGAACTTCAACCCCCAATTCGTTCAATTTATGGATAGTGATTTGTGAAACGTGGGCGGGCGTTGTCATGCAAAAGAATCGGACCCTTTCTGTTGACAAGCGCTGGCTGCAGCTGGACGAAATTTTCGAAACAATTTGTTGGTACCTTCACAATAGGACTGTGCTGTGATGGTTTGGCCTCGGTGACAAAAAGTGATAGTGGATCACTCCAGCCGATGACCACACATGACCATGAATCTTTTTTTTCGTGAGGATTCGGCTTTGGAAATTGCCTCGGTGGTTCGTCGGCATCCAACCACTCCGGACGTTAATGCCTATGTTATGAATCCACTTTTTCATCTCAGATGGCAACACGTTCTAAAAACGAGTCGTTTCTGTTGCGCAAAAGCACTGAAGAAGAAACCTCGAGACGTGCCAGTTTCTGCTGGTTCCTCAAAGTGTGGGCACCCACTTGTCGAGTTTTTTCACCTTCTCAATGCGTTTCAGACCATCCGCAACAGTGGATTTGCCAACGCCTAGCTTTTCTGCAATCTCTCGAACTGTTTGGGATGGGTCAGCCTCCACAAACGCCTTCAAATCCTCGTCAGATATTGCTTTTAGGTCGACCGCTATGAGGTTCATCTTCAAGGCTGAAATCTCCAGAACGAAATTTGTTGAACCATTGTCGCACAGTGCTTTCGCCAACACTATTAGGCCCCACACCTGGTTAATTTGTCGAGCTGTCTCGACTGCGGATTGACCCAATTTTAGTTGAAGAAAAATATCGTCCGAAGTTGCTCTTTTGACATGCTTCAAAAAGTCTTGGGAAAAGGGGGTTTATCAAGCAATGGTGAAACGGCAATTATACCATCAGATAGCGCAAAAATTCTCTTCAGGATGTACTACTGAGACGCAAGGGAGAATGAGTTTTTAATCAGCAATGAATGTACAAAAAATAGTAACACAAAACTGAGAACTTTCCGGACAACCTAATACAACTCTTGGCCAACTTGGGCCCGACAAATAGGGGATGATCAATGAGACATGAGTTGGGTACCTCATTTTCTGGCGGGAAGATAGTAGGCACCCATCCCGACCATCCAATCGCGAGAAGAGGCGTAGCATAATAAGGAAGAGCGGAAATCGCCTCAGAGCGGCCAAACGCTAGGGAAGGAGAAGGCAGGGTCTAAACAAAATACACTCAGAGCCCATACGGAATAAACTACTGCTCCCATCAAAATTTCCTGACGGCTTCTGAACGAAAAAGAACGCAAAAATCTTCCTTGAACGAGAGTTATTTCCTTTCGATGGATATGCCGCCGTTCAGACGTGATGTGAATCGGAGATCTGCATGGGTTTTGGGAATAGGTATTCTTCTAAGAGGCGCTCTGCCGTAACTGACCAGTGGCGAGAAATTCACCCAAGCTGAAGAACTACCGTCTGATTCGTCGACTTTCCCACTCTCCTCAAAGTCTTCGAACAAACAATTGACGACCGTGTTGGTGATTGTCCAGCTGACTACCAGTGACTGCAAGAGTTTGTAGAGCTGTCCTCTGGAGGAAAATCCTCTGAAGCTGTCTTCTAGAGGAAAATCCTCTAGAAGACAGCTTCAGCTGCAGTATAATTACCTTCCCCTGTCAAGCCTCATTATCATCTAGTAAGCTCGGTGGGGTTTCCCTGCGCCTTCTCCTCATGTAGCGAAGTGGAACAGCAGCGCAGAGGTGCTGATAAACACCAACATGGTTGTGCCAGTACGTGACCTTCTTACCGAAAGCATCACACATCCTGCAAGCTACGTCGCTGTTGTATTCAGCTCCGACCTCTGCAGACAAGACCCCACCCCTCGGTGGGGTTGAATGCGACCAACCCGTCGCGGATTCCACAACTATGCCTGAACGTCTATCCTTTTTCTATGCCATAGGCAATAAAAAAATCTGCCGTCGCAGACTGATCTTCATCTGATGCTGCGCACGCGCCTACAGCATGTTCAACTTTGTATCAGCTGACCATAATGTGTGCAAACGTGTCACTCCTCCAATCTGCACAGGAAAACACATTTATTGTACAATTCAATGGATTCATACAAGAAATGTGCATGAGATGGAGGTCCATCGTCATTAATCGCTTCATCGCCGCTTCAGTCCTAACATTTTCATCTGAAATCGCCCAAATTTGAAATGGTTTCTCAAGAAAACACAGCTGGAAGTCTTCCCAGTGCCCTCCCAATTTTTCTTTGTTTACTCGTATCAACGTTATCAATGAATAAAGTTCTCGTAATAGAGAGAAATATACAACAATCACAAGTAGGTGAAAATTTGATCACTTGAAAGAACTCCAAGAAACGAAGACAAAAAAATCGGCTATCATTCTATCGATCGAAATCACCGAAGTCCAGAGTGAAGCGCTGACCATTTGTCTGGACTTGTGTGACCTAACTAATGAAGCAAGCTTACTTACAACATCAAATCCATTCGCGGCGCCGCATAAAAACGACATGACGAGAGCGACGGTGATGAACCAGAGTTGCATTCCTAAAGAACGCCTCTATCTTGCAGTGATTCAATTCAGCTTAATTTTTATTGGTAGTCATGTGATAGTCATGTGATGGGCTCGTAGAACAATGACCCTGCGACACATAACGTTCTGAAGGTGTCTAACAACGAGTGAAATATGGTTTTACTTGCTATAAATGCTGAGTAGTGTCAGGGCTCCTAGGTTTAGCATAGGGCCTCCCGTTCTCTTCCAGTAATTGCAGAGGGGAAGAAGACTGCAATCGCTGGAAAACATGCTGGGTAACGAATCTCGCCCCCACTCTCTGACACGCTCTCGTAACCGAAGCGGACAAAACTGTACTATGACGGCGTGCTGTTGGAAAAGAAATCGCGGCCACTGTCGAAGTGACATTGGAAAGATGGCCCCAGCACATGCTATAGTGCTGCTGAGCACAGATAGAAAATGATCTGAAGTGATCAACACGTGGCGGACTTTAGTTAGTTAATCATTCCATAACAGAAGCGGTTCGCATACCGAGAGGCCTTTCTGCAGATGAATTTGACATTGAGCACTTTTGAGGATAAAATGAAAGATGAATGCATAAAGCATTTCTTTCGTAGGTTATCACCTAATTCCCAATACTTACTGTCCTGCTCTAATAACCCTTGCCACCTGCTAAATGTAAAACTGGTATCATTTCGTTGCGTCTCGTCGTTACCGCACTCGTTTACAAGCTCATTGCAGAAGAAGAGGGTATGTTACAGTGACGAAAATAAACGTGGGCGGCCCCCATTAACGCAAATAGATAATCAGCGAGAGCACAGGTATAAGCTTGACGCCAACAGAATTCTGGATGCAAGTGTACTTTGTACTCGGGACAATCTGAGTAGAACATCGTGAAGAAGGATTGTTCAATTTTAGAACTTCACTTTTTGTTGTTGGGTGCCTTAACGTGTTAGTAGCTTGAGTCACTGCGCCCACAATTTGCCGACTGAAGCTGTTACCGAGTAAAGGTGAGACCCATGCAATATCAACACCATGATCAAGCTTGAAATGTTCCATGCATTTGAAACTAAATGCGGTCGAGAATAAAATGTTGAAATCATGCGAAAATATTCGTTCAAGCAATTCTTCCACTTTTATACCGTCCAGGCCACCTCAAAAATTATATGTATTGCAGCCTATTGTACACATTATATTGTGATTCATGAATAAAAACGAAAACATTTTGGGATACAAGCGTATATCCATTTCAAGCATTTAACAGAATACTCATTGTGCCTCTTATGTTGTGTTAATTGTGGTTGCTATTGTTATTCTAAACATTTTCATTTTGCACGATGCGGGAATATCAAGCAGTATCAATGAAATACGGTACTATTTAGCGGGGTACTGTACTGTCACGTAGAGCACTCAGCAGGGAATGATCAACTCGAACGAAAACTCCAGTGGAGATTCAGATGTGTGGGTGAAGCCTTGGAATGCTTCATGAAATGTTTGGTGACGTTTTGACACCACATTCGCGTAATTGTCCCACTAAATAACGAGGTCGTTCAGGACGTGGAGCGCTTTTTCAAAACGGTTTTTGCACGTACTAGGGGCACACGCATGGACTTAGAAACTGAGGTTCATTTTTTAGTCTTGGTCGCGAATACGAAAAAAGAGCAAAAAGAATAAAAAAGAAATCTGTGGAAATCGGTTCCTTTTGAGGCCTCTATGCGCTGTAAATCGCATGGATGTTTCACCAGTTGCTGGGAGGAGAGTCCTTACAAAGGTTCATAGAAATCAAGGTGGAAATAGTCGTAAATGAGTTCTCATCTGGGTCACGTGCTTAAAGGCACAGTTCGCGACCGCAAATTGCGGGAAACGGAACTCAAATAGGCACAAAAAAGTGCTAAGTATCTGATTAGCGGAGAAAAGCAGCAGAAAAAGCAGTCCGAAATGTTATAGAGAAAGATAACATAGTGGCTACTAGCTAGTAGCTAGCAGCCGGTGAGGGTCGGCATGGGCCTAAGGGGTGTCCATGGGCCTAATTAGTCAGCTTCTAGCGGAGTTCTTGCCGTTTTTCACATTTTGAAAGTAGCGCAGCCTCAAAAATCGCCTTCCGGATCGTCCGACACATTTGAGAGGTCATAGCCTTATTTTTTCGCGGAATGTGCCTTTAACATTCCGCGGTGATTCCTTTAACAATCGAAGCTGCTTGAAACTGCAGCGATATAGCCTAGTAGATCACATGGAAAAAGTCCGCTTACGGTTCCACTGTTCTTTCGTCCACAAACGTCTGCACATGGTTAAAACTCGGCCGGATACACTTATGTCTCAACAAATAAACGGAATTATGTCGCGCCTGGCGAACGAAGGCGCGCACGCTAGAAACGTATTGCCCTACCTGGCCTTCTTGAAATGAATATCAAAGGGACGGGAAGATCGATAGCATCCAAAATGGAAGTAAACGAAAAGATTAAAAGTCAATCGAATTCTTAATATAAAGTAAATGTTAGTACATTCTACCTACAAATAAAGTAAAAGGACGTTGCTTACTACTAAAGGGTAAGTGATATGGACATTGGGTTATTGGTGAAAGGTGGACGACTATAGCAATTGGCAAGAATAGATATGAGGTTTCCTTCACGTTATTCCTCACCGCTATACTTCTAAGTATTGGGTGTTGCAGGGAGAGTGTATAGTGAACTCAGAATAAATATTTTACTGTCGAGCGGGAAGAGGGGATATAGTGCGAGTAAAACGGGCAAAATCAGAAGCATCTCAAATCAAAAAATGGGAGCGACGTCCTAGTGTCACAAAGGGATTTGGACTTAAGCGCCGCCTAATTCGTAGCGCCCGTTACAGTATTCTGTAGGAAATTGGTTCCAACACGTTATGACGAAAAAATTTTTGGAGTAAAGACTCCATTTTAGATGATATCGAACTTTCCGTCCCTCTGGTATTCATTTTAAAAAGGCCAGGCAGGAGAACTGTTTTCTTGCGTGCGCGCCGTCTTTCGCCATTCGCGGCATATTTCGGTTTTCTTCGTCACATATCCAGCATGTGTACCTTTGCACTGTCATCAAAAATTTTATTGGTAGCTGGATGTTCTCATAGGAAGTTCATTCAAGTTCCCACGAGTACCCTGGTCGAAATGGTAGCAAGGGTGCTAAAAAATAGTGGGAAAATAGCGAAAAAAAAACGAAGTGAGACGGTCAAAAACCCTCACAAAAGCCTTTGTCCTGCACGACTCAGAAAGCAATTTCGGAGGAGTTTCCCCTTGGCATCGTGCAACAATTGCGTCGTTAAATACGGCTGCGTGTGTGTACTCATCTACCCGTCGCTGACGGACGTGTAGCACCGCATCGCTTGGTATCAGTCCCTCGCCTCATATGTACTTCGCAGATGAAGGGATACCAGCATCAGGATCGGTTTATCGGCGGGCGGTGTAGGCGTTCAGGTCAATATGCTGCGGTTTGATAGGGCATATTCAGTCCTGTTAGAAGTGCTAGTCCCCCACTTCTTGGAAATATCAGGCTGAGTGCCTTCGAGGTGATCATATATGAAGTCGGTCACCTCCTCGTTCTACCATCAATCGATGGTTCAAAATAAAACAGGGCTTTCATCAAGATGTGCACTCAAGGTCTGATCATTCAAAAAGACCTTCTGAACCAGAAGTGACTCACATGACGTGCGAGACGTGGCTTTCTGATCAGATTATCCCAGGACATGCTCGAAGCGGGGTTGCCTGACTAAAATTGGATTTCGTTGCAAGAGCGGTCGCGCCCGGCTTCCATTCGATCGAATCGCGGAGAGGTAAACTGCGACTAAAAATTTGAGTGAAACCTTTGCCAAGTGGAGGAAGTGCTGATATTATTCAGCTTCATAACTCATACAGTCTGGTGGCAGAAGTCGCGATGTGTTAGTTTTCCTTCTATGCCCAGCAAGTGAGGGCGGGGGGGCCGCTTGTAACGAAATATTAATGTTATTATGTTCTCTCGTTATGTTCTTAGTTGCAGCCATTATTAGTGGTGCTTGCTCAGAGAACAATAAGTTCAACTTCAGTTCATGAGAACGCTCTTTCAAAGTATATTTCCATATTCTCCCGCTACTGTACACCGCTGATGTCGACGCCACCAGTCGTGAGCGATGCCAAGAGGCTTGTAATGTGTCACTTCCATGACGTATTTGGACCAACTGCGAATACTTTTTCCCCCACACCTAACTAGGCGATTCACTTACACCTAAGCAAATATTCGGAGTCTGCCCCTCATGACACCGACACACTACACTAAATTCAGCAGCTGTACAGGGCAAGGAACCAGTATAATAGGTTGACTGCCGTCGCTTTGAAGACACTAACAATTATTGCTAGATCGGTGGCTACTCTGTGGATTAAACTCTGCAACTCTTAGCAGGCCCATGGTTTCAGTACATGCCATCGACCACAACAGCTTTAGTAGCACGTACGGCATATAGGCAGTTCGTGCACGTCGTATTTAGCAGAGTTTTGAAATAGTAGTGCAGTGTACTAGTTCTCTTACTGAAGAAGAGAAAGGCATGGAAATATCTTCCAACAAGACCTTATCACTGCGAATGATCGTGACGAGCGTAAGGTGCTCATGCTATTAAATATAATGTGGTTTGCCAAACCGGTCGATGATGCATACGACGGAGAGAGGAGATAGAGATCCAGAAAACGATGGGCGACACGCCTCCATGAAAATCATCTTAGCGACTCAAATCAACGTTGGCTGGCATGTATTTGGAACCTGGACTTGGTGATCTTCTCTGCTTTCTTCGTTTTCCAGTTTTCAACTCCTGAATGTAGTGCAACCTCTGCGGGTATATCTGGTTAACATGCGCGTTCAAAAATATTTAATTCATCGCGGATAACGCAAACTTTCCGTGACGCACGCAGATGATACGAGTCCCCTGGGGTATGAACATTTTGCCCAAAACTCAGCACTTTTGGAATAAGACCATTTACGTTTTGCATGAGATTGGTTAGTGAAGACTGAATATTTCTAGATATTGGAATACTTACTCAGTGACATTCGCATAACATCAACATACAACAATTGGAACAAAATTTGGAACAAATACAAAGCCGGCTTTATACAGTTTTGAATCCCATTCTACATCAAAACAGTTTAAAGATCAGCAGATAGGGAACACAACGAGAGAAAACTATTCGGCAATCTGGATTTGGTTTGCTTGCTATCGGGATTGATTAGAGCCTTTATCAACCGTGGAATCGACTCTACAGGAGCTTCAGGGGTATCCTTGTATATCTGACCCCTAGCTCCTTAGAAGGCATAGAAGCTCATTCGTGGTAACGGTCTTCTTTGACTAATGCTCCAAGTCATCTCAAAATGCCTGATGGGGAGAGATGAATGCTTTTACTGGCTCATTTTGTCATCCGGATGCCGGCCTTCGACGCCGGAGCCTAGATTTTTCGTACTATATGCCTAGGGTCGTTTGAATTGAATTTGAAAACAGTTCTTCCAGGCATACTTCATCTGTATCCACAATATTTAAGAACACAAGCCAAGGAAAACCAACTAGTGATTTGTTAGAAAACTCGGATTTTGTTGGCTTATTCCGAGTTTTTTTGCAGTAGTACTAATAAACAGAGAAGAAACTTAAACATACTAAACACTCGCTGATACCTTCTTCTTACTTTTCTCCCATTTATTGCTCTTATACCTTCCGTTCGACTTGGATTCCACTATGAAGGCTTTGATTTTAGCGTATAGGCTTCCGGCAGGCTTGGGCTTTTAGGAAGTCATATTTTGAGCAGCTTTTTGACATAGGGACGACCGTTTAGCTGGTGGTGTTATGGCTTTGTGTGAGGTGTGATTGTGTGATTTCACAGATCCAGCGCGCCTCTTTCTGAGATACGCGGCTTCGCCGGGTGAGCGCGGCTCCTACCTTATCTTACCTTTTCCACACATTTCCAACCCGACTTGCTAGTATCCGGCTTTTTTCTTTCATCTGAACGGATGATCAACGTTATTTCAGCCATAGCACCATACCTGCCATTTTCAACACTATTACGGTGCATGAAATGGTGGAAAGGAGCGTTGATCGAGCGGACAGATGAGGCGAAAAGCCAGGTATTAGTCCAGCTTTGACCTACGAGTGCAGTAGACTCAGCCACGCTCCGCAAAAACGGGCTGTATCACAGAGGAGTTCTGCACTGTCTGGAGTTCTCTGGGACGCTTGGGGAACTTCTAACACTGGCCCCGCTCTCCTCAACGCACACTCCGCCCGCAAAATGTGGCTTGCGCCTTCTCAACTTATAACCCCTTGCTGGTCTTAAACTACTTTTTCCCGGTGTCTGGAGTGCTCTGGAAGCGTTTTGCGAATTTTTTGAATTTGGCTCCACCCACATCGGGGCGCGCTTCGCCCACATCGGGACACGCTACGCCCTGCCTCGCGCTTTTAAAAACCCCTTGCTGGTCAGGAACTACTTCTTCCCGGTATGCGGAGTGCTCGTTCTGCGAATTTTTTGAATTTAGTTCCACCCCCTCGCGGCACGCTCCGCCCACAGCGTATGCCTTGCGCCTTTTCAACTGATAATCCCTCGCTGGTCTGAAACTATTTTTCCCGGTGTTTGGAGTGCTCTGGAAGCGTTTCGCGAACTTTTTTACTTTGGCTCCGCCCACCCGGGGCACGTTCCGCGCACAACTGGAGTGCCTCGCACATTCCTGCATGTGATAACTTGGGAGTCATAATCCACTTTTTTGCGCCATCTGTAGTATTTTAGAAGCAAACTACGGTTTATCATAATGGTACCTCGTGTTCACATGCACGCCTCGCTCACTTCGGATGAGCCTCGCCATGCCGCAAACATGGTCGACTCTTGCCGATGTTCGTCTTGCCATGGAGTTTTCTCCGATCTCCAAACATTTTCGGGGATCGTGTTACCTACCTTTAGGGAAAGCGCCACCCATCTCAAGCACGCCCCGCCCATTTCGGATGTGTCTCCTCTATTTGGTCGGCCAGCCCTTTCTTAACTTTACCGCCCCACCTGGGGACTGCTCTGGAACCGAGTTATCACTTTTTCAGTGACATCGCCAACTTTCGACGCATGCCCCGCCCCCACTGTGGGCGGGGCTTACCATCGGTCATGTGCTACTTAGGTTTTGTCTCATGCTCTACCCATCCCTACCATGATCCGACCCCTCCAAGTTCTTGTTCAGGTGCTATGAAATTCGACACACACACTCACACATACACACAGCACACGGACATAGCCGATATATTAGTAGGAATCGCATAGTGTAAAGTCTGGTGTATATTGATTAATATGCTTACCATCTTGCATGTTGTTGAAAATAAGTCTTGAGGAATCACAACACCACTTACAATCACACCAGTGAGGAGTGATGCTCCCAGAACATAGCTGTATACCTGGTGTTGTGACAAATTTATGACAATATCACGGACCCAGTTTGGCGACAGGGTGTACTGTGCTTCTGCTGCGTCCTATCCTTCCCTACCAGAGCAGGCAGGTTTTAACGTGGTGGCTCGACAAGCTTATCCAGTTTTACAAAAGTTCACATGTTTCACTAGAGAGAAGCTTGCAAATCGGAAGTATTAAAGCAGTTATTTAAGGAGCGAAATGCCTCTCAGCGTACGCAACTCGCTCCTAAAGCACTAACCCCTACAAAGACAGTGAGTGGACACGTTTTGCCGATATGGACGAACCGGGATGATAGGCAGCGTTCCGACTTCGCGACAGCTAGCGTTGACGCACGTCACAGGTGTCTACCCGCTTAATCGTGAAGTGTGAATGCTGCCTCAAAGAGAGGTGTACTTGGTGTCAGTTCCACCAGCAGTTATCCAAATTTGTGGGTGCCTGTTCTCCATTCTTGCAGAAGAGAGCACATCTATGTATCATTTCATGGGAAATGTTTCGTAACAATATGTGCTGTGTGTGCTGTGGATAAAGCTTTATCTCCATGAACCACTTCATCGTCGCTTTCGATAGGGTGGCGGCTGGAAAAAACCTTTTTTGTTTAGTATGCTTAGTTTCATCAGAGAAGTATAAATCCATTGGAAATGTGAAAAAAATTCGAGTCTCTTAGTTTAAATGATATGAACTCTCTTGTTGTTGAGAATAATTTTGGGGAATCACAACACACACCACTCATTACAATCAGACCAGTGAGGAGTGATGCTCCCAGAACATAGCTGTATACCTGGTGTTGTGACAAAATTATGGCAATATCACGGCGCACTTTGGCCACGGGGGGGTGTATTGTGCTTTGCTGCGTCCTATCCTTCCCCTACCAGAGCAGGCAGGTTTTGACGTGGTGGCTCGACAACCTTATCCAGTTTACAAAAGTTCACAGGTCTCACTAGAGAGATACTTGTAAACCGGAAGTATTGAAGCAGTTGATGCAGTTAAGGTGCAAAATGCTTCTCCTCGTCGCAAATGCTCCTAACATCACCCTACTGAGACAGTGAGTTGACACGCCACGACACGTCTTGCCGATATGGACGAACCGGGATGAATCAGCGTTCCGCACTTCATGACAGACGACAGGCACGTCAACAGGCCTCTACTCGCTAATCATTGAAGGTGTGAACGCTGCTCAAAGAGAGGTGTACTCGGTGTCAGTCCACCACACTGTATCTGAAATTATGTCTGCTCCCAATTCTGCAGATAAAGCACATTTATTATACATTTCATGGGAACTGATTCATACAAATGTGCATGAGATAGAGCTTTATCTCCATAAACCACTTCATCTTCGCTTTCGATAGGGTGGCGGCTGAAAAAAAACTTTTTAGTATGCTTAGTTTCATCAGAAGAGTGTAAATCCGTTGGGAATGTGAAAAAATTCCAGCCTCTAGTTTAAATAATATTAACTCCCCGTGAAATGACCGGATGAAGTGAAAATCACTTCAAAAATTGCCTTATTAGCAACTGCAGATTACGTCGCAAATTCCAAATTCAGAATTTTTCTTCCATATACGGCCCAATTGCTTGGGAAAAGTTTTGAATATTTCCCAACTTCTTCCTTAAAAACCACTTTGTTCTCTGTACAAGTTCAATAGCCAATTTGGAAGAGAATAACAGACAAGTACGAGTTTCATAATAATCACAGTTAGCTAGAAATTTGTTCAGTGCACAAAAGGACTGTGAAAAGCAAATCCAGAAAAAAACTGGCTTCAGTGATTCTCGAACCGAGCTAAAAGAGTCCAGCTTACGTTGAAACGCTCAGCTTTTATTAGGCGGTTATATTATATTTATTTTATTTATTTCTGCGTCCAACGGACGCGCCAAGGCCATTCAATAATAGCAGGTCAGCAGGTGAAACACGTGGTATTGACTAAGGAAAGATATAAATTAAAAACTCAGCTTAAACAGAGATTACAACACAGAAAAACTTAGGAAACACAGCTCCGGTAGCACTGAACTAGATACCCTCGTAGGACAGATCCAGGGGATAGCCGAAATGAAATGAATAATAATTTGATAGTCGAAAGGCTTACTAGCCAAGAAGTGCGCTTGGATATTGCGTGTGTTGGTGTTTATGGGAAAAGGGTTATGAGTACCATTTAAGAAGTATCAGGAGCTTAGCATCTTATATAGGACGTATCAAGGGCATTGCATCACCTCATGATCGGATGTGCCACCCACTGCATCTGTCGGCCAAGATGCCCAGTCGCCACTTGCGGGGTCATAGGAGCTTACCGAGACTCCGAAACACGGGTACACCGACCTTGAGGTGATGCACTGCCCTT
>MU915511.1:2806-16904 GCA_036418165.1 Cooperia oncophora
AGGATTCCCCAACAACGATGTACCCCGACGTAGGCTGCCGCGATTTGACAGATTTGACGTCAAATACTATGTCGAGTCAACTAGCCAGGGATGCTGATTTGCTCGCGTCATCGCCACCTGGATCTTCCAAACTACGCTGTTACCACCGTCATTACCCATCGCACTTTTACCTTTGTTCCTAATATTTTGGCCCTATCCCAAATAAAGCACAAACCTGTAACTGAGTCTTGGTGCACAGGACCCCAGCCGACAGGTCCCGTAACGACGGCGCCGACAACGCGACGTCTTCCCCGGCCGTCATACGCCTGTAATCGACAATTTTTGAATCACAAAATCGACAGAACGAACAGGTATTCGCATCGATACATGCATGAACGAATTCCGAAATGCATTTTCAGGACAAGTCAGACAAAAAGGCAGAAATGCAGCGAGAATCGATTCTATTGAAAATTCAAAAGCCTTGAGAGATGCGTCAAGAGCGACAAGAGAGATAGTGTGTGAGAGCGTTTGTCGGCATAACGACGAACAGATGAACACATAGCGCTGTGCAACGGACAAGAAAAAGTCAACGAAAGTCAAATATGATTTCGAAATCGTTCCAGAACTTCTCTTTTCACTGATACAATCGATAGCTCAGAAGAATCAAGCCAAAAACAATGTGAAAGGTGTGCCAGCCACAAGACATTTGCACAGAGTGAAGATCATTTTTCATCTTTTAAGAATCATTGGGACCTTGCGACGCTCCAGAACTGAACAATCATGAAATTCGAAGAATCGAAAAATTGCGAAAAAGACTGGATACGTATCGATCGAAATGATCTCCTATTTTCCAACTTTCAACTAGAGGAGAGTCAATTGACACTATCCGGTCTTTTTCACGTACACCGGTATTCCTAGTTCCCCAGACCGATAAATATCCTTTTCGAGGATTCTTTGATTCCTCTATTCCGCTTTGTTTTTCAGTTCTCCAATATGACAAGATAATAGTCAATAAGTCCATGTGAGGTTTTTAAGACAAACCTCGCGATTGCAACTTGTGGGTAGTGGCGTTAATATCGAACCCACAGACTCCCGGAAAAAAAATCAAAAAATAATGGAGAGCACCGTATGCACCCCCTGACAGCCTCACGTACGAGTTTCGGACCTGCTCGCTTCATGCCAGCAAAGCGACATTCTGCCGTGTAAAAACTGACTCGTGACAGAACAGCCTTTAGGTTCTATTAGGCGGGGTCACTAGGGAGGCGCGGAAACTGCCTTTTATGAGGGCCTATGAGGGCTTAATTACTTCGTGTGAAGCTGCGAAGAAAGGACAATCTCAGAGACTGATGGCGAGGTTACTTGCACAAGGAATGGCGCCTAGAAATCGTATGACCACAGGGACTGCTTCAAGTCTGAAATATTATTCTACCGTTCTACATGGCAACGTGCCAAAAAATTATCACTAAACAATCGACGAAAACTTCAAGTAACAGGCAAGTTTGTAAACACTTTGAATACCTAAAAACGCCTTCAGAAGTGCTTAAGAAAAAAAGGTGGGCCAGGAAGTTTGGATGATAAGGTCCCATTTATTGGTGGAGACAGCCCCAGATGAATCTGAGCAGGTGCGGACCAAGAGTAATGAAGGTCGCTCGGCAATGTGTCTTCGTAGCTTAAAGGTTATTCTACCAGTTGTTACAACATATCTTTGCAAAATATTTTGATAACTATGAAGGACAAATTCTGTACTCTCACAGCTCAGGTGTCGCTTTTTGCACAAGGTTTGCAGGATTACAGTTGCTATTCCAGTAAGGTGGGACAGGAATCATTCACACACGGCTTCATTCCGCTTGGCTTAGGCAGAAAGCCTCTCAATCCTAGCGGTCCCTTCACCACTTTGCCTTTATTAAAAGGGAAGGTCGCGTTGCATTCTGGGTAAAAATGGCTCACTTCATTGGAGCAATTCCGGGATTCGTCCAGGACCAACTAATCATCGGTGGGATCGCCTCTGAAGAAGACGAGAAGGTTGGTTCGTCTGGCCAAACAAACGACTCCACCTCATAACCTCGTTGACAGACCTGCCGAAACATAGGCCAACTATGAGAATCACACACTGGAAGGGCTACCGACATCTCTGAGCCTATGGCGATGATCAGATGATAGCTCGGTTTAAACCAAGCATGTGCTTGTAGAGCAGATGTTGAAGATGCACTTTAAGAACAGTACAACACACATGCCAATAAGCTTGGCTAAAAATCTTGTTCACACTAAAACAGATTGAGCTCGATCACATGATGTTCACATGATCGTTCCTTTGCACTTTGAGAATACAATTATTTTTTTGCATCTTCAGAAAAATGGAAGCTCTACCTATCCCAGACCAGATTTTGGTGGCAAAATTTGCGAATTTCGCCCTCGTGGAAGTCTGACCCCCTGACACGAACATATACTATCCTCTTGGCGGAAGACTAACTCATAGCGCTAGTTCCTGCCAGCTCTGGAGTGCAGTTACGGTCAGAAAATAGAACCTGGAGCCCTATGAGACAAAGCATGATCCTCAACAGCTCTGAGGACTCCATTTGGGAATTCGCTCGAGAATTTGGGAGTGTTTGAACAAGACCGAGCATGTGATAGAGTGAAGGTTCAACTGCTGCCCTTGGTTATGCCTTGCTTTGGCAAGATTCACTGCGGCGAGTTATAATCATCGTTTAACTGGGTAACTGGTAATCGCAACTTCAAACCTCCTTTAGGCCTCCGAGGACGACGATTCAGTCGAAACATACGGCCATTTCAATAAAAGTTTTACCTATCGACCTGGCGTGTCACTCGTGCAAGCCAAGCCTTCTATCCCTCCTGGGCCGATAAATTGCTATCAGACTTGTTTGAGAGGATGAAAATATTGAATTGTATAATGGCTGGCTTCCTTAAGTTATTCTGTAGACCGATTGGCATTCAGAAGCCACTGTGATTTTGAACGGAAGTAAAGTCCATGGCGCGTCCAGGGGTTCATCAAAACCACTATCTAAATCCTAATTTCCAAAAAGAATAATGTAGTGGCTAGAGAAGCTATTCACTGCAAAAAAAGATTTCTGGAGACGTGGTTCCTCTTACTTCAACCAGGCTTCTCCTCTTCACCAAATCAAATCACTGGCAGCATCAGATCGTTGGCAGCAGACCCCTTTCGGAAGCATTAATAACCGAGAGTACAACATCGTTGAAGAATTACATGTGGGAGTCGACTTAAAACTTGATTTTGGGGCCGACTCCCCACTCTACAGCAGTTTTCTGAGGGAAAACTGAAATTTCCCTTGAAAAACACTGGGAGAAATTTAGGAAGTTGGGAAGTTCGAAGGTGGTGGGTAAGCTAGAAAAGAGGTCACCCCATATGAGGAAGAAAGAGGGTAAGGAGGGGGGGTCTGCACCAACTTAAATAGTGTACGATGACGTGGCCAATGCGCTCCTCCGCGCACTTTACCAGAATAATGATCCTCCACGCCAATCCATGCTCAGCTTCAAAAGCGACAGACGAGCTTTCCACGCTTAGCTCTAGAAGTACACAAAACAGAAGATGGTCCAGAAATAATCTCGCCGCGTAACTTCCCCCCCCCCTCCAGTGCAAGCTGAAAAAAATAAAAAGTTCATTATGAGTTCAGTGATGAAAATTTCGTACTGTCATTCTAAAGTTTTCTTATGGTTGTACTGAACAACTGTTCTAATGCCAATCATCGTTTCGCACTTCCTCGTCAAAACACAATATTGAAATCCAAAAATATCCCAAGCGAGAGCGAGACCACCACGGTTTACCCTTTACTGTCCTGCTTCTCAAAATTCAGGGTGGACGCGCTCATCGAAATTCGCACCCCGGAGCAATCTGTACCCTGGAGCAATCTGTCTTCCAAGTTATTTTGACCCCTAGATGAAAACTTCACATACGTTTCACATGAAACTGCTTAACTCATGACGAAATACCTCAAATCACCATAACCCTCGGTAATCTAGCCCCAGGGGAGGGTTTTATCTTAAGAACCTTCCTGATCCCGTCCATATACCGTCGCCTAGCGACGACGCCAGTTTGATTACTTACAGGATCACAATAAATAATAGCACTAAAAAATAACAAGATAATCTAAAGATGATCCCCTCCAAAAATAGAAGGGTTCTAGAAAAGCGGGGAGGCGGAAGCAAACCTGTCAGTATATAAGTGAGGCTATTCGTATCCACTTCACCGTCGCCCAAGAAGGGAAACGTCCTCGAACTACCGACGCGATAAGATTGACAGACTTTTTCCTGCCTGACTTCACGCCCTGATGTGGAACCGAGGAAGTTTCCACCGTGCTATTTCAATGAGGCAAAACCCTATAATCCAAGCGAAAAGCAAATCATCACATGCCCCGATAAGACTTGAGTAATGGGAATTGTCACAATCCTAGGGCAACTATTCAAACAGTCTAGCTATTACAGATACCGCTTGGCTATGATTGCAATGCGAAGTATACGAGACCTGCCAAAAATAACTAAGACTGAAGAAGGATCAGCACAGGAGATGTGGGGGAGGCCACTGATGGCAGAAACCGCTTTATCCTACGGGGCAACCCTGCAACAAGTTGACCTGGCTATATAGTATCCGGTTGTCCCATGGAACTAGAGATTAAGGACTGGCATGAAGAATAATGATCAAGCGAACGGAGAATGCAGGGCCGCCGATAATGGCAGAAACCGCTTGATCTGCTCGACAGGCAACTATCCAACATGCATGTACACAGTTATGAAACGGTGCAAGAGATCTGCTGACAACGACTTGGTTTGGTCTTCGACCTATGGCAGTAAACTTTTCGAGCGCTGGCTTCGCGCAGGCTACTTATGAGAGAAGCATTCTGCAAGCTCGAGTAAGTTCAACGGCGGTTCTTATGTAAACGCGGGTACCAAGAGGTCTTGAGGAAACGGCGGCAAACATTTGGTATAAACTTGAACTACTTATTAAGGAATACCTGATCACTGCAACAAGCGTACCCATGTGGAGAAGGCTGCGTCTGATCTAATCGCCTAATCGTCAATTTGTAGAAGACTGGAAGAAGACAGGACGAGGGAGCGAGGAGAGCACCCGTGACCAAGGAGCGCAGAAACCCATACTAAAACTGCCCACTAAAATCGCTTATACTCTTCGCATCTATTGTACTTATAGCCATCATTTCGCAATAGTTGCCGCTTTCACCATCAACATACCCATGTGATCGTTCTTCTCGTCAAAGTCAGGTTTAAAGCAGAGAAATTCACATCAAACGTGGAACCAACAAAAGGCCAAACAGATGCCTATTCATAGTTCGCGACTCGAGTGATACAACTGCCTGACCAGTTGCAGCGGTACAGTGACTATCGGTGGAGCGCAGTCCGGGACAGTCTCCTATGTCCACGCTCGCCGCTTGGGCGGGGACAGAAAACCACTAAATTGTCCGTGTTGGTGCGCCACCTTGGAACGGGTCTACCAATCAAGCACAGCAAAGCACGGGAACACAAGAGTTAATGGAACACAATCGCTGTCCCCGCCCACACGATCAGCGCGGACTGTGCCCGTAACTAATGAATTTTTATGATGCACAGAATTCCTGACTTTTCTTTTATATCCAGCGATGTCACAAATCAACTAAAAAACGATAAGCACAGTATACAAAACAAGCATGGGAAGCACAACAGCTTTCTCCACCCACATGATCAGCGTGGACTGCGCCTTTACTGACAAATCAGTATGACGCTCAGGAATCCTAGTACCTCTTTCACTTTTAGCGCTATCACTCACGACACATTCAGGGAATTCCACCCACAGTCAACGATTTTACGCTTAGAACAGAACAGGACTTGGCCCGAAAGGTCCCAGAACTATTGTTCACTTAGCTTGGCCGTTCTCCAACTACTCCCACAGCTCTTTTAAGTCCGGGAAGATATTGTACGTTACCTAAACCTGCCCAGAATAGATTAGTAATCATCAATAATATTCAAACGCACGGGTGAAAGGTACCGATGCGATGACAACTCACCTACTATCTCATCGAGTGTACCAGTCTGAGCGAAAATCACGAGACAGCATTGACGATAAGGATTCGTTCCTAACTCGAAACAGGAACCGAATCGATAATTCACACCCGTTGATGACACGACAACCTTTCTCGCCAAAAATGATAAGAAATGAATGAATGAAAAGAGAAAGAGGTGTGAGGAACCGGATAACGGAATGTACACTTCACTGGCTAACGATCAAAACACCTAGCGAAAGTGCACGGTTTAAAATTAAGCCCAGACAGCTTTTCCAAACCACATGAGTTACACTTTAAGATCAGCTGATCGTCAATCAGCTGTTCAAATGCCCTCGAGGGAGCATTTTCCTACGCGAACGTGTCAGGTTAAACTTACAGTATACCTTCTGGATGAAGATGAAGCGGACAAATGTGAAGCACATCTGGTGCTGCATAACCACCATTGAACACGCTCTCATCGTTTGTCCATGTGCTCCGAGGGAATAACAAAGGTCTCACAGCCACGATAAACAAACATGGAAATCTGGACCGGAGAGCTGACGGCTGTGGCGGCGGTGGTGGTGATGGTGGCGACGACAATGAGAAAACACTCACTGTTGTTGGACAGGTGATCATTTGACGACGATGAAAACGGAACATCTTTGACCAAAAAATGAAAGAACACCTCCACCTTGCTCTCACAGAACAGTTGCAGTGGAACGGAGAGAAAAATGAACAATGGACGGGATGAAGAAACGACCCGCAAAATTCCGATTTAGTCAGTGTATTTCACATCGGATAGATATGGAGGCAAAGTGACGGTTGTCGGAAGACAACGGGAGCGCGCTTGTCACATCTGTTCAGAGAGATCGGGATTCCACTCAGAGTTCAACCTCCGGTGATCGAATTTAACTTCATTGGGAACAAATTTTTCCCTAGTCGAGCTAAAACCACTGGAACCAACGCGCATAACCATAAAGGGCAAAAGTTGGCAAACGGTTTTCTGTGAGCCGGTAGAAGGGTCACACTGCAAACAGGCATTGTCGTCCAGCCTACAAGTCCAGGGTTCAAAGTAATGTCAAGAACTATAAGAAGTACCGAAAACTTGAGCAGAAGCCGATTGCCAGCGAAGAATGCTCCGCCAATTAGGAACAATAAGAAAAGTCATCAGGGCCACTTTCCAAGATTTTGTTACGCGACCCACTATTTCGCGTGGGTAAAGCATCAAAAAGACGTTGGATTAGTAATCCTTCGGGGCATATACTCATTAACTGCATACGCATAATATGATAAGTGAGTTCTCAAGTTCCCCAGGAAGGTTACCCGGCATTATTCGATAGGAAAGCTCCCTTCCGAATTTGAAAAAATAGTTATCTTTGAAGGCCGACAACTAACTTTCATACCGCAAGGAGTTCTGGCGTAAATCTCTGCCAAAGCCCGTAGAGAGATTACTGCAGAACCCTGCGAGGAAGAAGAAGAAGAGGAAGAAGAAAAAAGAAGAAGAAGAAGAACTCAGAACGTTGTCAAACCGCTCAGCTAATTTAGGCGAAATGTACCACAGGCAGAATGGACAGCGCAATTCGACGCGGATGTGCAGATGAAGATGGCTTCGAAATCGCGCAGCCTGTGTCTTGACCACCTAGCTCAGCATTATTGTGGTATACCGCACATTTTACCTACCCACTATTTCCAACCTTTCAAGGGAAAGTTGATACGTGCTGCTTGACGAAAATCGTCATTCCAACAGCTATCAAGAAGAAACCATGGATTATCCAAAAACGTTTTTCTTGAGAGCCCAGTAGAAAATACGGAAGCCGAACTTACTCATGTGCTAATATTTAAAGGCTTTCAAATTCTCATCATAGACTACTTTGTGTGGGGGCCAATTATGTACTTTCTCAGTTGAGAAATTAGAAAAAAAAAGTAGAAAAAACATGTGGCTAGGCAATAAACTGCGACTAACTATTAAATAAGTTTTTCTTTAGTAATCGGCGGAAGGCTTATTGCTGGCATTGTTCAGGTTGCAGAAAAACAGAGTGCTTCGCAAGCGTCAGATGAGAGTGCGTCAGACAGTTGTAATTGGACGGCGCTTAAACCAACAGTTTCTTGATAGAACGATAATGAAAGTCAGATTAGGTTGCAATATAACACAACCAGGCAGGCACCGGTTTTCCATCCACTGTCTCGACAAGGGCCAGAATATCACTGATCTATATATAAATGCGCGCTAAGTTTGTGCTGATTGTGTGAGTGTGTGTATGTTTGTGTGTGTGTTTGAGCCGGATTCATACAACCGCGATTCAAAGGAGGGCTGGCTGAGCGCCAAGACTGATTAAGGGGCGTATGTCAGGGGTCGGGGGCAGGAAACACTATTGGTAGGTAGCAGATAAACTGATAAGAATCCTGATTAAGATAGCCAGTCAGGGGGTCTTAGTAAAAGGGGAAGGGTCACATTAAATTCATAGCGTCGGCCAAGGGCTAAGCGAAGCCGGACGTTGGCAATCCATAAAGTGGCTATATCATTAGGGGCAGATTGGGATTAGGCGCTATTTAATTGGTGGGTAGGCAAGAAGTGATGATACGCGCTGATAAGATAGCCTATGAGGAGCTCTTAATAAAAGAGTGGATTACGGCTAAACTCAGTGAACCAAGCCGGGTGCTAGAAGGTGTAGGAGCGGCGGGCGTTGGATCAGTAGAGAGACAAGGGGGCAGGATTAGGTTAAGCATTTTACGGTGGGTGGGCAGGAAGCTAGATAAGAGCTGATAAGATAGCACGGGGTTACGCCGAATGGGGAGGGTTCACTCCAAGGTTCATAGGCAACTTGGCCAGAGGCGACGACGGGACGCTTGGAATGCGGCAAGTAGCCAACGAATAGGGGCAGGATGGGAACAATTATTGGTGGTAAATCCAGACCCCCGCAGGTAATAATTTGTTTAAAGTGATTAACCGGTGATAAGCATACGACATGAAGGAGGCCTTAAAAAGAAGTGCAGGTTACCCGAATAGCTCTATAATACAGCCGGTCATGTTAGTGACGGCCGGGCGTTGGAGATCCAAAGTAGAGGACCAGGGGCAGAGAGTGGGATTTACATTTTCGGTGGGCGTGGGCAAGGGAACTGGACTAAGAGCTGATGAAGTATAAGCACAGGGGGTTTCCTCGAAGGGGACGAGGTCACCAAAAAGTTGCCATAGCAGGGCTTGGGCCGAGAGCATACTTAAACGGGCAACCTGGTATGCTAAGTAGTAAGACAGGGGGCAGGATGGGAACGTTATTGGTGGGTGGCAGGCAGTGATAACAGCTGATAAGATACCATAATAGGCCTTACAAAAGGAAGCTGGCAACAAACAGTTATACAATTGGCGGGCGCGCAATCTAGCGACTAGGTAAAGGTGTCAGTTCCACAGACGCAGATGGGGGGGGCAGGATGCAAGAAACTATTCATCGTATAGGTGGGGGGCAGGACATTATAAGCAGCTCGATAGGAGCACAAGCAGCCTATAAACAAGACGACGAGTCGTGCAAAACTGGCAAACTACCTCTCAGCAAGTTTTGACTCAGTTATGGTTTTTAGCGAACATGGTAGGCAATAGAGCTATTGGTGGCATTAGAGAGCATGTTGTGTATACTGCTCCTGAACAAAGGACTATAAAGTTAGTAATGCTGTCCCGCCTCTCTACTTCTGTTCTGTCGATAAGGGCTACTGGTGATCTGCTAGGCAATCGTATGAAGCATAAGGCTTGGCTGTAGGCGCAGGCAGCTTCTATGAACTTGAGCTGTATAGATCGCAAAATTGATTCAAACAAGGCGCTAAACTCTACTAAGAATCTTCTTTCCGCTAAAAAAAGTACAGAAGTCTTAAAGATGTTTTGTCAGTGAGGAGTGATAAGGGCCACTTCAGCGAGAGCGGGACTGGATGAGGCTGCTCAACGAAATAAGCGCTATGAAATTTAGTAGGCGTTCCTATCGCCACCAAGAAGCTTGATAATGTTAGCGCCAACGCACGGAACATTCTTATGCAAGCGAGGGCTAAAGTTGCCGCTTATCTCTGGCATTCGATAATGATGGTGATTTTAGGAAAGCGTTATAAGCATAGCAGAGCCACTCGGCCAAATGTTCAATAAAAAAGATGAAATATGCTTAGGCATTTGTAAGCCGTACATTTGTAGAGAAACATTGAGGAATGGCAAGACCATTAGTGTTAGTGTCAGCAAGCAGAAATGCCCTATCAGCAAATGCAGGGCACGCCCACTATGCTGCGGCTGCTGGGCGGCGCCTCCGGACCGGACGCAGCAGTATGGTGTGCGTCAAGGGTGGCCCTTATAACTAGGTAGTGCTAGAATAGAAGGCGAAAGCGCATGTCGGGCTCAGTGCGGCACAGACGTGCTGAGGGGGAGCTAGCCTCGGAACAGGCGGCAAATTTGTGAAGACATCGTAAGTTCTAGTCACCAAAGTGGTTGCACGTTAAAAACGATTTCAAAGCGAACAGCAACGACACACAGGGATTCACCGCAAGCAAGCGTAGTTAACGTTAACCAGGGTAAAAGAAGGGGAACCCGCAGCGAAATGTGCATAAATGGTGAAGTGCAAAATGCCTCTTCCAAGTCGAACAACACCGAAGTTCATTCTCTGGAAAGTCTTCTTCTGAAGGAATGGGCAAGACGTACTTTGCGAAATTGATTTCGAGCTGGTGTGAGCCTAGGAGTCAAAAATGAGAGGTTCCGAGAAAAGTCAAAGAAATGTAGGCTTTCTGGGAATGGCGTCTTTGCATGACGCGAGGGAAAAGTACCCAAGGAAATGAATTTCACGAGGAAAACCTTGCAGTCAAAAACTAGTGCAAGTCGAGCGTTCTGTTTCTACTGTTTTCCTAGCCCCATTTCGGGCTCGAAGTGAGAAGTCAACTTCTAGCTCAAGGAAGCTAACTCAATAAACTGCTTCGAACGAGCTCTCAAATGATGTCCCAGTGAACAACAATTGCCCGTGCCAGACAAAAATAGCAGGTTGTAAAAAAAAGCAAATCGGATGAACACCACGAAAAGACGATTTGAATTGTCGCCGATACGACCTGGTTCCCTTTCACTCCAACTGCTGTCAATGAAAAGGTCCCCACAACAGGAAAAAACGATAGCTTCTTCGTCTCCCTCGCGTTAAGCCGGGGCCGACACGAGGTCCGCTGGACTCGGGAGATTCCTCTTCCACAGCTTTCCCTACCGAGTGAATCTCAAAACCAGCTCGTACCACCTATTTTCGTTGGTCCAGTCAACAGCCCAGATAAGCAATCCAACGTTACTCGAAACCACCCCTCTGCACCACTAATATTACTTAAAGTACTGGAACGTTTTTCTTTTCATGACTCTCGCGACGCTCCTGCTCACTTTATTCACACATCTTTTCTAATGTCGTTTGGACAGGTTGATGAATCACAGGTCACGGTCAAATGAAAAAGTTCATCCAGAAAAAGAAAGAATCATCGTCCGAATCACTTTGTTGGGCGCAGTTTGGCAACGTGGAGAGGGAGGGGGAAGGGGAGACGTTTTGCTACCAAACTTTGCAGAGACCACTTGTTCACTCCTGTAAAAGGTACCTGCCATCCCTTGTAAAGCGATGAAATTGCCATACAGATACGGAGACGGGCAGAATCGTAAGTTGCCACTTCATCGCGCGCGGCAATGAGCGCGACGCTTCCTTAAATTGCACCATCCTTTGGAGCATCAGATTTCAAGTAGACAAGGACATGGTAGACATCTTATGTCTATTTTTGGTCATACATTGTCTATTCTCGACCAATACCACCTGAAATCGTCGTCATTAGCAGGCGCGACGTCGCACGCGACGCCCACTGGCGCGGCGAATCACGAATCTCATGGCAGTTTACCAAGGTTGCTCGACGAGCTTGTTCCAGCTTCACAAGAGTTCACAGGTTTCATCAAAGTGAGACTTGTAAACCGGAACTAGTGAAGCAGCGAAAATGCAAAATGCCCCCCCCCTCTGTCGCCGAATTGTGCTGAAATATCCCCCAGCCTTATTCTTCGTAATGAAGCTTTGTAATCACACAGTCTTCAGCAAGTAACGGAAGGATTGCTTCGTCGGGAAAACGGAAAAAATAAACGGATGGGTGCTTCACTGCCATAATGAGAACGACCAGAGTCCAAATGATTTCGCTATTATGGGAAACAAGGAGCAATTGAGGAATGACGATGCAGACGAAAAAAAGGCTTTCTGCCTCGCTCCGTTTCACGGAATTCAATTTCGTACACGTTCCACATCCCCTTTTCTGCGTTCCAGAAATGAAATTTTCATAGCACATTGGAAGTCGTCGTTTTTAGGCTCTTCTATTCCCATTCCATTTCGACTGGAGATTTCTCCCATAGATACCGACTAGAGCTCAATACGGGCGGGCCGGAAAAGGAACCGACTTATTTGAAGAGAAAGTTCGCGAGCGCAAATAACAGGCTATGGAACCCAGATATAAAAGCGTATGTTGGGAAGGCTACCAAAGAAGAGAAAGCGAAGAAACCGTCGAAAACACTTCGAATAAGGTCATCCGGCAGACTTCAAGCATAGTACGAGCATATAGCGAAGAGACTGTGAGCGTGCAGAAGGGAATGATGGAATGGAGACAAATTAATCAGACGAACAAGATCGCACGGCCAAGCATTGATTTGAATCGAAGTAATAAGGGTGGATGCTGACCTCTGTGGGCGGAGTCAGACAATCGTAACAGACGCTCTAGCCTTCTTTCAGAGCACTTTACGCGAACACGAAATGATTGCGACCGCGCCGCTTCATACAAGAAAGGGACTCTGCACATCAGGGGAATCCCAGAATGTGCCTTTAAATGCCACGTAATTTCATTTTTCAGTCTCCACAGAGGTTTTTTCGATCAAAATCGCAAACTGGTCCAACATCATTCATCGATTTCGGCTAACGATTTCAGTACACTCGTAGCGAGATCGATTCTTTCAGTTCCTGCCGCTGACCACCGTAGGATTTATTAGGTCTCCAATAACTCCTGATTTCGGCAAAATTGATCAATTCTTCCCCGATAATGGCAACGAACTTTGCCTCTCGCTTTTTTATAACCGATACAAGCGATAAGGACGTTTCGGCTAATAGCGAAAAAAGAGAATGTCGTCGTGGAGATTGATTGCAAAGAACATTGTTTTAACAACTGGGGTATTAGCACTGGGAAGTATGACGAAATTGCTGCATTTGCGCAGGCAGAAGAGGAAGTAATTACACCGACTGCTTCGCTTTCCTTCCCACAAAGTCGATTTCTATAGGAAATTCGAAAGTTCCGAATCATAAGTAACTCTACATAAAGACCCAAGAGGAACGAGATTATTCTCAAGTGAAACCGACTCTAGCAAGTAACTGCCAACACTGGAACGACTAGAAACACATACAGAACACGAGCAGAAATCGAACTCAAGGCACGTCGGTCCCCAGCGAGGGGGTCCTATCTGGTCGCTGGAGGGGGGGGGGGTCGTACTTGCCTTTGTGAAAAATGTTCCCAGTTGTTTCTAGTCTATCCGCTGTTGACTTGAGCTTTCTATTTTGAGGGGAATGGGGCAGTTTAGAGAGTTGTTGTGGAGGACGAGGGATGGGAAGGTAGGGATATGTATAGGGTGATGGGGAAAGGAGGGATCATACGGAGATGGGAAAGGAAAGGGTTATAACAAAAGATGAAATTTTGAGGGGAGGCGAGTCCCATTTTGCAAAATTTTCCCCACCCCCAGACGTGCCACGATCGAACCAGCGACAGGTAGCGTTTGGGTACAGCGAGAAAGATGGGGTATGTCCAGTAGACCAAGGCGGAACCCTAGCCATGCGTTTTTGGCATTTTTCCAGATATCTAGGTGTGTGGTCTCAATAGCACACCCTTTACCTGACACCACTATCTGGTCAGTTTAACACTTTCAATCCACTAGTGAATTAGAATAGCAACGAAAACTAGAAGTGGACATGAAAGGGCGCTAGTTGCTTCGCGACCGCTCTCAATCCGTCGTCAACACCTAGTGGCCGATTTAGTAACTGCTATTTTGAAAGGGTAGGATGCTCCGGGGTATGTGAGCCGCTTCGCACATTACACTTTCCCCACACTTAAAAAGTAGA
>MU915514.1:0-15576 GCA_036418165.1 Cooperia oncophora
CGAAATCATACTGATTTCCATTCAGGTACGCATAGCTGCTAGCATTCAGAGATGAATCCGTGGAGCGAAAAGTGGCCTCAAAAACCATACTGTTCCTCATAAACATCGTTTTCGTGAGATTCTGGTGCAAACCGACTTTTTCACACGCACTGTCGAATTCACCCAGCACTCACTCTGCTTGCTCAATGCTTGGTGTTATCAGAATGATGTGGTCAGCGACGGTATCGAAGCCCTGAGCAACCGAATTGTTCCTTCACAGTACATTGGGATTCTCCCCACCTCTACCAACTTTAGGAGAAGGACCTCTCCATTCTACAAGAAAGTCATCACTGATGTGAAGAGAGGAGCTTGGCAAGATCACTGATGTGAAGAGAGGGGTTTTTCAGGACAACATGCTCATTCATTATTAATTCCATCAAAAAACTTCAAGCGACACCGAGCACACTTCAGCGACCAGAGTGTATACCAAGCAAAACTCTACGAAGTTAAACAACGTAATAAAAAAGAAAATGTTCCTATGAAGTAGAGAATCGCCAGCAACCAATATGTGGAAGCAATATTGGTAGGTGAGAGGGTGGAGTCTCAAAATGCTCGGCCTGGGAGATATGTTCCTGCGGAATGGCAAGCAGGGTACAGCATGGGGATGTGCGAAATGTCGGTGTGAGTACGACCCCCCCCCTTCGAATGGGGTCCAGGCACGACCCCCTCCACCTCCACGGCTTTTTCGCCGACGACGAGCAAGTTGTCGAGCGGGGGGGGGTCAATAGCTATGCAACTATGCAACGTATATCCCCCCACGGGCGATACAGAATGCATATAGTGCATATAAAACGTAATATTACATGCGAGCCCCCCCCCACTTATTCCACAAGAAAAAAATAAACTATCAAAATAAATTTACAATATACGCCCCCCTCCCCAGAGTTAAAAGTAACGACCCCCCCCCCCGCCATGGGTTGACACAACGAATGCTGTACCCTGATAGCAAGGGAGCAGTGGCACGCGTAAGTATTGGAAGTTAGCAAACTTCAGCTTCCATTTTCAAAGGAGAAAGGAAACTAAAGAATGGTTAGATGACGTGTGACTCAGGAATGGTATAAGTAAAGAGGGACGCGTAGACACCTGACAAGATCACTGAAAAAGATAGTACATTAATTCGTATTTATTTTTGATTTCCCATTAAATCCCCGTCATGTCAAGCAACACAGTCGTAACCGATGTTGTTTATACGTTTTCTGTCTAGCCGTCTACAACGAACAAGTCTTTGGAAATCTTGACAACGTCGACTTTCACCTGCCAAAGGTGGCTACTTCTGTCCGTTGTAAACTTTTCTTGAGTTGGTAGAACACAAGGGATTTTGAACCTAGAAATTTTTATGGATTTGTAGAAGAAACTCAAGGGTTCCCACATTCGGAGCTGGAACAAGAACCAGAACTGACGGATCAATTGCAGAAACACGGCCTTGTCTCGGAAATGGAACAGTCGGCACATCACGTTGTTGGGGAGATCCATCCATACGGGGGGGGGTCGTAATTTGGGTTGGGAAACATTATATGGTTTGCATGAGGTTGATTTTTCTCGCTTCAATGGACATTCGTACAGGGGGAGGGGTGTCACTTCGGTCATTTTTCGAAGGAGGGAGCGTACGTATTTACCGGTTTGGCGTTGTGGGAGTGGCGGTTGACTTTTGGTGATTTTCCTGTTTCACGTGTTATATGCCCCTCGTTCGACAGCAAAATTTTTGGTAAAAAGTTACTATAGATGATGACCCTCTCGCCCGCTCTACGGCTCCATTTCGATTGTTAAAGGACCCGAGGGTCTAGGGGCCCGGTCGCACCAACTCCCAAAGAAAGGCCGGTCGCTATAGAGCGCGACTAAAACCCGAACGCCTGATGTGCTGCCGGAAAGGAAGTGTGCTCTTCTTCAATCTAGAGAACACTTATTTTTTGAATGCACTGAAACTGATTTTCCTGAACGAGCCTGGGTGAAACTGAATCTGAAACTTTATGGTAAAACTGGACATTAATTGGCTTCTATTTGCTTTCATTTTCCACTTTTAGTAAGCCGTTACGACGCTGTTTGGCGAGCGGGGGACGGGCGACCACTTTTGCACCTTTGCAAGCTTCACTAGTTCCTGTTTAGCAAGTCTCCACTGGTGGTTAAACCTGTGAACCACTTGTGTAATCTGGAGGACAAACATCAGTTCAGGCCGGGACTCCCGCAAGGGTCTCATCGATGGTTCGATCGCTGCGACTGTGGACAGTGGTTGGAAGTGCAAAGTGCCCCTCCCGGGTCGCCGAAACTCGCCGGCCAGTCTTGTATTAAGTTGGCTCAGCTTACGAACACCTCCGATTGCTGTGGTAAGAATGATGGAAAAGAAGCAACACCCAGGCTGTGAATGTCGATCGCAATCAGTCGGGGCGGGAAAGGCCCCATCTGAGCGAGTTTAGCGATCCTGGCTCCTTGTCTTTTTCGTCTTTTTTAATCGATTACTATTGGTAGAAAAAAGGCAGCCAGGGCGGTCTCATCTCCTCCAGACATCGTACCGATTGTTTGCGACGATATCGATATATGTGTAAAGGAGAAGTAGCGCTGAATGCGCCACTGTTTTCTCTCCATGGATCGTAGCTATCCATAAAAAGTGCAACTGTTATTTGTACTCTGTGCGCTCGTAGGGAGGCTCATAAGGTTGGAATGTTGAGATTTAATGATGGGTTGTCGACAGCAGCACGCAATGCACCTCACGCCTGCTCTCCGTTCACGTGAAGGCATAAGGCACGATAATTTGGTACTCGCTCTAAAATGCCAACAGCGGTGTACATAAAGGAGAAATAGCAAAAAGCGAAGTGAAACAGCCAAAAACCTGCCAAAACAGGCCTCTGTTCTACACCATTCAGAAAGCAATTACGGACCGAGTTTCTCGTTGGCGTCGTGCCAGTAACCGCTATGGGAGATACGGCTGCATTTGTGTTCTCGAATATACAGGGGGGGGGCAAAAAAAGACCGAGTCACATATCAGCAAAGTTTTCGCAGCCCAGACAGAGGACGTGGATACGAGTACCAGGGCGGAAGATACCCAAGATGTTCCTCTATAAGCAGGAGCTGGCTCTCGCCCATCACCTTCATGTACACCAAAATATGAAGTCATCTCCAGTCGCAACCTGACTGGAGAAGACCTTCGGAATTCATGTCACCTCCAAACAGCTTCTAGTATGGAGTCACCCATGGATAGCTACCTGGAGACCAGTACTCTCGATCTGGATGACCTCCAACATCGAGCAGCTCCGACAACGTCGCTACGGTCTAGGACATCATCTTCACCGTCGCCAAGGCGCCAGTTGATGGTGGGGACCGGACGTACCTGGAATGGAGAGACCGATATTTTCTTCGTGGGCCCCGGACTAAAGGTGAGCGCTGGCGGTTACATCGAGCAACTCGAGAAGAATATCCTCTCCACATGTCGTCGCCCGTACCTTCTTGGAAACTTTGTACTGCTACAGGATTGGGTGACACATGGAATCAAAGGGCGTTGGGAAAACTCTTGCCTACTTGGAATGGAAGGGCGTTGAGTACCTAAAGAAGATGGAATATCCAAGTAGGTCACCTGACCTGAATCCCCTCAATTACCCGGTTCGGGCGGAGTTCAATAGGGTGGTCTACGGTGGCGGAGAAATCGACTATCTCGCTGATCTCAGGCACCACATCGCGGTCGCGTGCCAGAATCTCTCGATGGCGCTCCTCCAGAAGGCTGTGGCGGAGTATCATGATAGTATTTAATATGCTCTTTAATATGGTGGTAGAAATGTCCGATAAGAATTTAATAAAGTGTAACTTATAGCGCCTCGAAAGTCAAGGAAGAAAAAAGTCTTTTTTTTTTGCCCCCCCCCCCTGTATACGCAGCGCCGCAGCCGCATCATATCAGTCCCTTCGCTTCATATGTACTTCGAACCTGTACGAGCATCAGTATCGCTTGAATTTATGTGGGAGGTGGGCCTTGAGGTCAGTATGTTGTAGCTTCTGTGGAAAAAGCGCCCACGAAGCGCCTGCTTAGAGGTGCCGAATTCCATCCTGTCAGGCGTATTAATCCTACACGTCTTGGGGATCTATCGTGCCATTTGCCCTTAGCAGAACTACTGGAGGAAGCATTTGCCCGAAACAGTGCCTTGTAGGAGCCCGCTAAAGCGGCTTTCAATCGATGTTTTCATACATAGGGCATCGGTCAAGAAACAAGACACAATGCGCGCTTACCTGCTGGGGAGCAGTGGAGGACGCGGCCGGCAAGCACTTGCCGTTTTGAAGCTGGAAATGGGCCCAACGTTCGTCTTCTGCGCCTCTCATGTCATCCCCACCCAGAAGCAGACACTTCTTGGGAGATTAGTAGAACTAGAACAGCTTTGAATATGCCGAAGTGTTCTTTGCGAAGCTTCTCAGTCCTTAGTGTTTCGAAGAAACTGAGGAATCATTGCTTAGCCTCCCAAAGCCAGAGCGCTGCGATAAGAGATCGGGTCTGCTTAACGCAGTTGGCACCGATGATTGGTGCTCTCCTGAAAAATGCCATAGTAAGGCACTTATAGTGAGGAAAATGGCGAAAAGAACGGAGTGAAACGGTCAAAATCCTGCGAAGAAAGCCTCCGTTCTCAATGTGTTAAAAATCAATTTTGGACGAGTTTCCTGTAGGCATCTTGCCAATAACCGCTACCGAAGGTACGGCTGCATATGTGTACTCATATATCCATGCAGCGATCCGGCACGCATTCATACGCAAGCCCTTATGCCTTCATGGATTGCTTAGCAAATGAATCGATTGAGCGTGGAGGAAAGCGGTCGTCCGATTTATAGGCGGGCGGGTGCGGTGGGGGTTGGGTCGGAATGTTGTGCCTTAGTAGGGCCCCTAAAGGCCACACTCCCTTAGAAAGAGGCATTATCCAAGCGCCTGCTCAGCGGTTCGTCGCAATTCCGTCCCGCCAGCGCGTTACCAATCCTACTCGTCTTCGGAGGGGTTTATCGTGCCAACTGCCTTTAAGTGGACGGCAATAGAATGCTAAGGTACCAAAGAACTCAATAGTAATGATGTTTCTCACTGAGCGGAAAGTATTTGCCTCGAAAGGTTTCTATATGCAATTACAGCAAGTTTGAGGCATTTTGTTCAGAGTCAAATGGCCGACCGCGTTGCGACCAGAATCACGCCGCATTAGAAAATCCGAGGGGGGGGGAGAGGGGAAGTGTGGGCTGCAGTGGAGATGTTACGGTATCAAAGAACACAGTAGCGAAAAAAACCCGTCGCAGATGCTCCGAATAAGACCTCCGTCGAAAGGACTTCAGACAACATGAATGCAGGGCAAGTGTAATCGGAGCAGGCTCTGCCAAGGTAAGCGGTAGGTGAGGCCAGTGAAGGGAGTCGAACAAATGATTGAAATATTGGCACCCTCCTCATCCACTTTTGCGGCGGGAAAGTGGTGCTACCACTGTCTCTGAGGTCCAAGCTTCTTACTCGCGGAGGAAGAGCAACTTCGAATCTGATCGCGAAGCCTGCCTTTATTTGTTCTAGGACTCACCTATTGGCTGGATATCAGTGACAAGCAGAGAAGAGAAGGAAATGAGTAACTGCGTGGGATAAAGTAAGTTGTCATATTGCAGAAAACTTAAAGACAAGCTGTACACATACATCCGATCACAGTTTTTTCCATGTGCGAGGTAAATGGGTCCTCAGTTACAGAGGGTGACACTTCTCCCTCCGCTCAGAAATGCTCGGGAGGTGTGGTACCGAAGGACAGTTTCCATACTCCGCCCGCCCTACCCTCAAAGTGCAGCCCTTACGTTTATATCAAGTTCCCGCAGCGAAACGCGCCCTCAGTGGTAGAGGACAACCAGAAGTGAGCAGACAACTAGCGCGTTTTACTGCGGTTAGGCGCTTGACGGGCCGTGTGGCAGCGCGGGCGGAGTATCAAATCGGCATCTGGGTATCACCCAGGTATCATTACCCTTCAACCCCCGTCCTATGCACTTCTGTTTGGATAAGGTGGCATGCTCCTGCAGCTGCTAGTGATAGCCAGGACCGCGTTTGGTGATACTCATAGAATGTATTGTAACTAGTCGTCATTAAATAGCGTGATTGTAAACCGAAATTACCCTGGGCCAGCAAGTTTTTGCTCGCTTCTCCAGGAGGAGAACTATAGCCATCAAACTCTTTTACCCATTGACGAAATTGCAGAAGATTAGGTAACAAAGAGCTGCTCCCAGGCTCTTCCCTTACAACTGAACCTTGTCAAGAAGATGGATTATTTTTGAAATACCTAGGTTCTTTCTAAGCTGTCCACTCCTTGAATCTCGGTCCTAGCCATCAGTCGCAGCTGCAGGAGCATGCCACCTTATCCGAACAGAAGTGCATAGGACGGGGGTTGAAGGGTAATGATACCTGGGTGATACCCAGATGCCGATTTGATACTCCGCCCGCTGCTGCACGGCCCGTCAAGCGTCTAACCGCAGTAAAACGCGCTAGTTGTCTGCTCACTTCTGGTTGTCCTCTACCACTGAGGGCGCGTTTCGCTGCGGGAACTTGATATAAACGTAAGGGCTGCACTTTGAGGGTAGGGCGGGCGGAGTATGGAAACTGTCCTTCGGTACCACACCTCCCGAGCATTTCTGAGCGGAGGGAGGAAGTGCCACCCTCTGTAACTGAGGTTCCATTTACCTCGCACATGGAAACTGTGATCGGATGTATGTGTACAGCTTGTCTTTAAAGGCACTTTCCGCGATAAAATAAGGCTATGACCTCTCAAATGTGTCGGACGATCCGGAAGGCGATTTTTGAGGCTGCGCTACTTTCAAAATGTGAAAAACGGCAAGAACTCCGCTAGAAGCTGACTAATTAGGCCCATGGACACCCCTTAGGCCCATGCCGACCCCACCGGCTGCTAGCTACTAGCTAGTAGCCACTATGCTATCTCTCCATAACATTTCGGACTGCTTTTTCTGCTGCTTTTCTCCGCTAATCAGATACTTAGCACTTTTCCGTTCGTATTGAGTTCCGTTTTAAGTTTTCTGCAATATGACAACTTACTTTATCCCACGCAGTTATTCATTTCCTTCCCTTCTCTGCTTGTCACTGACATCCAGCCAATAGGTGAGTCCTAGAACAAATAGAAGGCAGGCTTCGCGATCAGATTAAGAGTTGCTTCTTCTCCGCGAGCAAGAAGGCTTGGACCTCAGAGACAGTGGTGACACCACTTTTCCCGCCGCAAAAGTGGATGAGGAGGGTGCCAATATTTCAATCATTTGTTCGACTCCCTTCACTGGCCTCACCTACCGCTTACCTTGGCAGAGCCTGCTCCGATTACACTTGCCCTGCATTCATGTTGTCTGAAGTCCTTTCGACGGAGGTCTTATTCGGAGCATCTGCGACGGTTTTTTTTCGCTACTGTGTTCTTTGAAACGGTAACATCTCCACTGGCAGCCGCACTCCCCCTCCCCCTTAATTTTTGTCGACCGTGATTTCGGTCGCAGCTCGGCTTTTTGCCTCTGACAAGAATCGCTCGACGCTTGCTGTATGAATATAGGAACCTTTGAGGCAAATGCTTCTCGCTCAGTGATGAAACATTATTATGCGTTCTTTGGTACCTTACAATTCTATTGCCTATTAAAATTTGTCCTTAAAGGCCGTTCGGCACGGTACCCCCCCCCCAAATGAGTAGGCATTGAGATACGCCTGGCGGGAAGAGATGCGGGCGACCTTGGAGCAGGCGCTGCATAAGGCCTTTTTCAAGGGAGGTGCCCTTATAAGGGCCCTACCAAGTCCACAACATTCCGCCCAACGCCCGCACGCCCGCCCGCCACAAATGGACCCGTTCCTGACGCTGGTATTCATGGTCATTGCTCAAGCAATATTCATGAAGAGAAGGGATTGGTAATTACACGTCGTTTGGGAGGTAGCAAAAGTGTTGCAAAATGCTGCGCTCGTCGACAAAACTGCGGCTTATCTGCTTCGGGTGGGATGACCAAGACGGCCAGAAGACAAACGCTGCATTCCAGGCTTCAAAAATCTGTACCTGTCACCTCCTCCCTGCTCTCCGCCCTGGGTAAGGCGCGCATGTGGCCTTTTTCTGACGGCTGGACTCTATGTATGGAAAAAACCGATTGCAAACGGACTTCAGCGGCTCCTACAAGGCACTGTTTCGGGCAAATGCTTCCTCCAGTAGTTCTGCTAAGGGCAAATGGCACGATAGATCCCCAAGACGTGTAGGATTAATACGGCTGACAGGATGGAATTCGGCACCTCTAAACAGGCGCTTCGTGGGCGCTTTCTCCACAGAAGGTGCGGTTATAGCACCCTCTCGAGCTACAACATACTGACCCGTACCGCCCACAAAAGTTCGAGCGATACTGGATGCTCGTACAGGTTCGAAGTACCTAATGAAACGGGAGGATCGTATGAAGCTGCTGCGGCGTGCGTATAATTCGAGAACACAATGCGCCGTATCGTCCCAAAGCGGTTGGCAGCGACGCCAACGAGAAACCGGTCCCGTAATTGGCTTTGCTGAAATGTGTAGAAAAAGGCCTGTTTGGCAGGTTGTCTTGGCTGTTTACTTACGCTTTCGCATATTTACTCCTTTTTAATGTACACCGCTGTTGGTCGGGATTTAAGAGGCGGAGTAACCAAATTATCGTGCCTTATGCCTTCACGTGAACGGAGAGCAGGCGTGAGGTGCATTGCGTGCTGCTGTCGACAACCCATCATTAAATCTCAACATTCCAACCTTATGAGCCTCCCTACGGAAGCACAGAGTACAAATAACATTTGCACTTTTTATAGGTAGCTGGATAGCTGGCGGTGCCTAGTGTCGGGTGAGCAAACAGTGGCGCATTCAGCGCTACTTCTCCTCCTTTACCCATACTGCTGGTTTTGTCGCAAACATCGGGACGGTGTCAGATGAAGCACGATGCGACTGTCGCGGCTGCTTTTTCTACCAATATTAACGATTCCCAAAAAGACGAAAAAGACGAAGACAGTGGAAAATTCCGCCGGGATGGGTCATCCCTGTACCTCTTGACGCCGCCCCGACCGATTGCGCGGACGAATCAACGCAGTGAATGCTTGCGATTTTTTCCATCCCACCTCGCAGCGCAATCGCAGATGTTCGTAGATCGCCAACATAATACAGGCCGGCAGTTCGGCGACGGGAGGGGCATCTTGCACGTTTGCCACTTCCCATCGACGTGTCGAGCCATCGCGAGAGCCTTGCGAGAGTTGACAGGTCTCGTCATGGTGGCTGGACGAGTTTGCTCCAGATGCTCAAGAGTTCACAGGTTTTACCAGAGTGAGACTTGTAAACCGGAACTAGTAGTGAAGCTGCAAAAGTACAAAATTGTCCCCCCCCGTCGCCAACAAAGGCGTCATACATTCCTTACCATGTGGAAACTGAAGAGCAAAATAGAAGCCATGTTCCATGCTCTTCTTGGAAATTTATCCGCGATAAGTTTTCAAGATCAGTTTCAGCTGCCAGGCGAAAATAGTTTTCAGTGTATTAAAAATAACTCTCTGCTAGATCGAAGAAGGGCACTTCGCCTTTCCAGTTCACGTCTTAGTTGGGGGTTTTTTAGTCGCGACTTCTATACGACGTCCGCCCCCCTTTTGTGAGAGTTGGTACGACGCCCCCACCTCTTGTCTTTTCCTCATCGCGAATTGGAGCCGTAGAGGAGGGGCATATAGGTAACCTTTTTAACCAAAAATTTTGCTGTCGAGCGGGGGGGGGGCATATAGTTTGTGAAACAGGAAAACCACCAGAAGTCAACCGCCACTCCCACAACGCCAAACGTAAATACGACCCCCCTCCCAAAATTGACCAAGTACGACCCCCTCCCCTTTTACAAGGATGTCCATGAGCGAGAAAAATCAACTATCAGAATAAATTTTTTCCCAACTCAAATACGACCCCCCCCCTATTGGGGATTCCCCAACAACGATGTGCCCTGTTCCTTTCCGTACAGCCTTTCTTCAATTTTTCTGCAATTGATCCGTCAGTTCTGGTTCTTGTTCCAGCTTCGAATGTGGGAACCTTGAGTTTCTTCTACAAATCCATAGAAATTTCTAGGTTTCAAAATCCCTGTGTTCTACCCACTGAAAAATTTACAATCGGACAGATTAGCATTGGGGCAGGTGAAAGTCGACGTTGTCAAGATTTCCAAGGACTTGTTCGTTGTAGACGGCTAGACAGTAAAACGTATAAACAACATCGGTTACGACTGTGTTGCTTGACGGGGATTTAATGGGAAATCAAAAATAAATACGAATTATGTCTATGATTCCAGTATTGTCAGGTGCTGCGTCCTTTACTAAGCATTACTATCAGCACTCATGTTAACCTTTCTTTAGTTTTCTTTCTCCTTTGAAAATGGAAGCTGAAGTTTGCTAACTTCCAATACTTACTCGTGTCACTGCTCCCTTGCTATCAGGGTACAGCATCGTTGTGTCAAACCCATGGTGAAGGTCTTCTTTGCTCTGGGGGGAGGTCGTATTTGGTAAATTATTTTGATTTTTTCTTGTGGAAAAGGGGGGGTCGCATTAATTTTTTGTTTTTATATGCACTATATGCATTCTGTACGCCCGTGGGGGATATACGTTGCATAGTTGCATAGCTATTGACCCCCCCCCGCTCGACAACTTGCTCGTCGTCGACGAAAAAGTCGTGGAGGTCGGGAGGAGGGTCCGTGCCTGGACCCTTCGAGAGGGGGGGGGGTCGTTCACGACGACTATTTCGCCAACATCCCCTGTGTTGCCCTGTCTTGCCATTCCGCAGGAAATCTCATCCAGGGCCGACATTTTGAGACTCCACCGCTCATCACACCTACAATATTGCTTCACATATTGTTGCGGCATTCATGTGCTTCCATGAAGAACATTTTCTTTTTATTTACGCTTGGTTTAACTTCGTAGTTTGCTTTCGGTATACACTCTGGTCGCTGAGTGTGATCGGTTGTCGCTTGAAGTTTTTTTGATTGGAAAAAAAAAAATTTTAAATAATGAATGAGCATGTTGTCCTAAAAAAACCCCTCTCTTCACCATCAGTGAATCTTGCAAGGCTCCTCTCTTCACATGCAAAACGATGACTTTCTTGTAGAATGGAGAGGTCCTTCTCCTAAAGTTGGTAGAGTGGGGAGAATCCCAATGTACTGAGAAGGAACAATTCGGTTGCTCAGGGCTTCGATACCGTCGCTGACCACATAGTTCTGATAACACCAAGCATTGTGCAAGCAGAGTGAGTGCTGGGTGAATTCGACAGTGCGTGTGAAAAAGTCTGTTTGCACCAGAATCTCACGAAAACGATGTTTATGAGGAACAGTATGGTTTTTGAGGCCACTTTTCGCTCCACGGATTCATCTCTGAATGCTAGCAGCTATGCGTACTGAATGGAAATCAGTATGATTTCGACCATTCAAGAAGGATGACCACTGGACGTAGCCATTACCGACTGATTCACGCATGTCAAACGAAGACAGCCTACGACCGCAGCAATGATCAACTTCTGAAAGCTCTGTAGGCGGCGTGAAAGCTCTGTACTAGAGGTATGGAGCTCATCGTGTCCCCCGAGCAGAGAGAATCCGTTGGTCATTGTAGCACGTAGCAGGGACGAATGGAGATGTTCTCGATGCCTGCTCGAGTAACTCGGTGATCAACGGGAGCACAGGTGGTACAGGTGATTGGCTGCGGCTCTTTCAACAGTCAGAGATTTTTCAAAGTTGTAGCCCTGACGATATGACGTTGGATAAAATGGTTTGGTCGCTAAGGGATCAATAAATACCAAAAATAATGCGACGACAAGTTGCATGGCAGATAGTGCTGACTATGAATAGCGTCATCTTGTAGACGGAACGCAGTTTTTGCCTGCACGCTAGATTGGAATGCAGTCGCTTCAAAGAACTTCAAAGCTCCACAGATTATAGGGCTCGTGAAGGAACACCGGCGCAGGTAGTAAAGAAATGGGCTGATGTAAGCGCTCACGGTCTGGGCAAGTGTTGATCTAGACACCATGAAAGGGTAAACAATGTCAGCTGAGTGAATTTAGGGGTGCTCGCTGCAGACCCTGGGGCATCAAGAGGCTATCCTCGGAGCGGCGTCTGTCAGTTTCCAATTGCGGAAGCTATTAGACGACCAATTCGGGTGAAAAACTGACTGGCGCTGCGCCAAATTCAGCCTCACCCAGAGCACATCGTTGTAGGCGATTACCCAAAGGGGGGGGGGTGTATTTAGTTGCTGGAAGAGGGAGGTCGTGTTTGGGCTGAGAAACATTTCTTAAATGGTCAATTTTTCTTTTTTCAAGGACCTTTTAAAGGGAGAGGAGTTGTAAGTTTCTGCTCTAACGGCTCTAAGAGAGTTTGCTAACTCTCGGTAGCTCTTCCTTTTTCACGGTATACTATATAGGCCACAACGTCGATCAGCAACATTTTTGGGGGAAAAGTAGGAAAATATCCCGGCAAATTCCGGGATAACAAGGAGGAAGTCCAAGAAGACGGGGTTTTTTGGGGGAGAGGGGGTCGTATGCCTCGCCGCTGCGACAGCTTGGACAACGAAGTCGCACAACAACCCCCTTGTCCGAGCCTGGGAAGAATTGGGTATCGACGCGAAATCCCAACCAATATTGCTTGCACTGGCTCCCTGAGATGCCTGGCGTCCGCAGTCAACAAGTCCAGTTATTCTGTAGTTTTTTTTTTCTGTGAGCAGTGAAGGGAGTGCGTGGCTTACACTTCGATCTGATCGCAAAAAAAGCAATATTTGGTGATTTCAACAACCTACTTGGAATCTTCTCACGCCTCTGAACAGCTGCATTTTGGTGAAAACGTGCCCAAAAAATCGTTCGCCGTGATTTTATGTCTGAGTGGTGATGGGATTTCTATGCGGAAACTCGAGATTTCTCTTGATTATGGGCTTACCGATGAGATCGTTTGTCATTTTTGGGCACATATGTGGGTTTAGACGACGACATCGTGCCATCGATTGACTGCCTCTCAGGCACGTGCAGGAATGAATCCCTGGACGGAGATCGTTGAAGGGAACCTTTAGTCGCTTACCTGTGAGCTTTTCTCTACTATTGCCTCTTAACTCCATTTTTTCACAAGCCTCAGATGTTCTTCTCGACCTTTTCAGGTTCTGCGGTAGATTCAAAGGTGATCTCCCGCACCATCACGCTCTCAGTTTCTCAAGTCGTCGAAAGGGAGAAAAGACTGCCTTTTGCGATCAAAACAGCCTAGTAATTTGCCCTCTCAGCGATGAGCCCCCAATTATGCAAGTCTTGCTTTAATTTTTAGGAATCGTACTTTTTTCCGCGCTCTAAGGTTTGATTTTCAACAATTTTTTATTGAGTGTTATTACTTTGACTACTCCATCCAATGAATAGCGACTTAAACTAGTTCATTACACTGTTTGACTATTTATTGATAATTGGTGTTTAAGGGTTACGTGAGAGCAGTTCGCTGCTCCAAGGCCTAAATTACCACAAAAATGCTGAGAAATGAGCAAATGCCCTGATGAGGAAAGCTCTCCAGAAAATAGTATGAACAGGCTCAAACGTCGAGATAGCAACGCCGCAAAATGACAATTTTAAGCTTTTTTTGTTTAATAGGGCGTTGGTCCGCTGGGCAGCGGGATTCTTGTTTCTGCGTATTGGTGCGGACACGGGACTGGATGGCTTTGTGGCAGGTAAAGTCATTATTGCTGCAGAGCTGGTCAGGGGGAGGGTTGGGAAGCAGGGCACGCCATCTTTGTGATCATCACAACAGGGGGTCGTATTTGCCCGCGATCGAGGGGGGGGGTCGTAAACGCATGGCCATGTTGAAGTGGAGAGAGCGGTGATACACGGTACAAGTGAAAAGAAGCTCAAAAGGGACGATGTAGATGACAATAAATAGAACTAGGCACTATCGAACTATTCCTAAGTCAAGAATTAAAAAAATATTGCTGAAACTTTTTCCACCTTCCTCACAAAAAACCTCAAGACACTTCGCCCACCAACCCTCCTCATCTGGTCTAGATAAATCCCAATCCACTAATCCGCAAAATCTAGAAAAGAATCCATTGCAAAAGCTACCTATGAAACCGTAGAAATTGAATCCTGAGCAATTTCCTCACAACAAAATCAAACTCAACAAAACAAAATCAAACTCACAATCAAATAAGAAAAAGAATAAGATAAGAAAAAAAACTCACCAGGCAGCTGGGAACCGGAACTATGGATTACTTTTGAATTTTGGCTGTTCGCGGTCAGCGCGCTCATACAAGCTCATTGGTGCGCGCTATTTTACGGCCTGGAGCCAATTTCAAGCCAAACACGTGAAAAGTACCCCTCATTTGAACGCCCATAACTTCGTTGAAAGTGAAGCTATCGGAGAGGGGTAAGTGGGAATGAGTAGAGCTAGGTTGGCTCTTGTCACCTGAATTGAGCGATTTCAAAAACGTTCCGATTCCAGAGATTTTCCCCGTTGTGATCATCTTTGTGATCCGTCTGTGATCATTTTTGCGAACCGCGAGTCGCTACGCTTTGGACGTCCATGGCAAGCTTCATACACGACCTTTCGTAAAAAAAAGAACTGTGCCGGAAGCTTGAAGATTTCTACTTTCCAGCAAGGTTTTAATTTCCTTCCTAGACCTACTATTCGAAAAAATTCCCCGCGTTGTGATCATTTTGGTAACTCAGCCCGATCCCAGAACCGAAAAAAGCAACCTCCGAGGCCACGAAACCGTCGCGTGCTTGATGACTTTGGTATGCTTCTAAGAGACATGTTTTCGCAAAGGGTATCAGGAAATAGGCCATTGGGCGCCAATTGGCATCACCTCTGCAATGCGCCATGCATGGGGCTTTCACGCAGGTGTTTGGAAGGTGTAACTTCTAGATAGGGCTTCCCAATTGCAAGCAAATGTGCTCCTACGATCAGAAAAGTCCGGGAATGTACTTTCATCGGTTTATTATTAATCGTCACGTCGTGAGTCCTTTTGCTTAATTATAAATTCATGGTGCCCTTGTGGGCGGTGATTGTAGCTCCTATCATCGTCCCTTCCTCGTACGTATTGTCAGTATGCTACACCAGCGCCAGAGTGCTGGACGTGCTTGGGACGTACGTAGGTACTGCGACCTCCCCCCCGCTCGACAGCAAAATTTTTTTTTGTAAAAAAAAACCAGAAATTTTTTGGGAAAAAGTAGACAAAGTGGTAGGAGGTTGGAAAAATCTAGGGAAAAGGTAACATGGGGAGGGGGGGGGGTCGTACTTGAAGATGGAATTAGGGGGGGTCGTATTTTTTTCAGGCATGCTCACAAGCAAATGGCGTGCCTGGTTGGCGGGCGGGCGCCGAGCCGTTATCCGCAGATTTCCATTGCTTACTCGAAAAGTTGGTAGAGTACGGGCTGAAGTCGTGCCATACTCAGCCCCCCCCTCCAAGTCCCATTTCTTCAGGGCTCCCAAACGATGTAAATGGCGAGGACTTGTTTGTTATGCTAAGCACAAGATGACAGAATCGCATGACAGTCATTCATCAGCGGAGTAGATTTTCGAGGGATGCTCGGGTTCATGATGTACGCTAGCCCCTTCCTG
>MU915515.1:6846-16898 GCA_036418165.1 Cooperia oncophora
CGGAAGGGGGGGGGGTCGTTCCAACCCAAATAGACTCGAAAAAATCACCAATGATGTGCCCTGGTCTTGCTTAGGTGATGCATGTATGTAGGTTTGCCGAAGCTGATGGGAGAAACCGGCGAAGCAGGAAAATGCACCTCACCCCCACCTCTATGCCGAACAGTGTCTATTTTTGCAACATGAATGACCGAGCAGCTCCTGTTATTTCCTATATTGCTTTGTGATATTTCCGCTTCAGGTAACATTTTTTCGTACGTGCGATAATGTGCAAGAGAAGAGCGCCAACAAAAATGGCAAAATTTGGAAATGGACTTGATAATCGAAATGACCACAGTGTGACTATTTTTGCAACAATATAGATAGTGATTAAAATACGCAAGCACCCGACAACTAAGTGCCCAGTAAACGCGCGATATCCCCTTACTAGCCCACGCACTATGTACCTTCATCTAAGCCATGACCATGCGTCAAGCCGGGGCGATTTTGCTATGTTTGTATAACCCCAAATCGGGAGAGAGGGTTCAGCACCCTGGAGTGTGAAATTGGCGGCACCCGACTGCATTTCCCGATCTGGTACGATTTCATCTGCCCTTAGCTATCTTACCTACCATCTTTCTAAGTTTTAAACTTCCAACATTTTTTCACATTTAGGGGAGGGGAGCTCGCCACCAACGAACCACTGACTTCAACTATCAGAGGTATCAGCTGCAGTCATTTTGCCGTATTTGGCATTATAGTCCATGAATCTACGAGCCTACATCTTGTTCTGAGCTTGTCAGTGAAGTTGGGAGCTGCGCTGGCAGCCGTTTCCATACCAGCTGTTGAAGCGATAAAGCGACACAATGGTGGAAAACGACTGATCGGAACGATTCTGATAACTGTTTTTTGTTTGATAACTGCTGTTTTACGCCGCAGTGCGCGATACGAAAGTTATCACAAGAATGCTGAGTTGTGGGCAAAAGTCGGACCACGGGCGGGACTCGAACCCGCATCTTCTGCTTACCGGGCAGTTGCGTTACCATTTACCTAGCCTTGGGGCACTTTGAGCCGGTTAGCCGATATCGGCAGTGAACCGCAAGGCTGAAGGCTTTTTACAAGTTTTAGACTGTTTTTGTTTGATAACTGCTGTTTTACGCCGCAGTGCGCGATACGAAAGTTATCACAAGAATGCTGAGTTGTGGGCAAAAGTCGGACCACGGGCGGGACTCGAACCCGCATCTTCTGCTTACCGGGCAAAGCATCAAACAAACTGGTATCAAAACAAAAAGAGTCTAAAACTTGTAAAAGCCTTCCCTTGCGGTTCAGCGTGCCGAATATGGAAATGAACAGCAGGGCGTTGACCTGTCCGTTTCCCGAGATGAGTCAGGCATTTCATGCCTATTCAAAAAAGTAGTGGCACACAAATTTGGGGAACAATGGGTACAGTGAGCACTTCCACCATCTTGAGGAATTTTCATACAGTTTACTGACCACGGAGAGATGGTACCCTTGTTTTGAAATGACCTGAGAGATTTTGATAAGCGTTTCAATCCCAGACTGGCTTCTGCTTGCCTCGATACCTACCAGCAGCCCAACTCCGCTCCGGACTATATTACATCCTAAACGTAACAGTTATTTAGCCACGCTGTTTGCTCTCGCGAAAAATAAGATGAAGGAAATCGCATTGTGTATGGCTACTTGCAGTTATACATCTTCGCCATCATCAGTAATGGCAGGGACCAGAAGTGGTCTAGTGGCATATAGCGCGGCTCACCAGGAGCGCAATTTTGTGCCAAAACCCGGATCGCCCGACCAACCGAGCCAAGCATGCCTCCTGGGCTTATAAGTTGACATAAGACGCAGCTAGATGAAAACAATACTGTGCAACGACTGGCCCCGAAAGTCACCAGAAAAAAAAGCTGTGTTGTATCCAAAATGGAAGCATAATGTGTGGCGCTCCCACGAAGGGACTGATAAGAGCTGTCTCTCTCTATTTTACGGGGCAGGAGTGGGCAGACGTAGTTAGAATGAGGTCATCAGGCTTCACAATCAAGCCAACCAGGAAATGACGATCTTGTGTTTTTCTTGTTGTTTTTCGGTTAATGTTCATGCTGTACGTTTCATATTGTATCAGTAGTTCTATAGGGTCCCTTGTCTAACGGAACACCAGCAATTTCTTGCCGTTTGACGTTGGTATGAGGTTGGTAATTGAATTCGTTCGTCAGCATATCACATCGAATACAATTACACAGCAGTTCATGGTTTTTCCCGATCCTTCTCGTAGGAATGGGCAGCCCTGGAAGGAGAGGGAATAGGAAATGACGAAACGGGTGCTGCTGTATGATGCCACAGTCGGCATCCCGAAATTTATCCCAGGAATACTGAGCTATGGGCAAATGTCAGACCCCACGCGCTACTAGAACCTGCACCTCCCGCTGACCATAACTTTGCCCATGACTGACATTCTTGTGATTCTTTACCACGAGCATGGTTCAATGATCAGATCCTGAATTTGCTCTCATCGGGCTACACTTAGCCTTTCATCTCCCCTGAGAACGCTAGGGAAGGCAGCTCTTCTCTGGGTATGTGGCAAGAGAATCGTAATTCGCCGCGTCAGTGGGCGTCGCGTAAAATTTTGTGCCCGCACGACGATTTTAAGTGGTATTGGTCGAGAATAGACAAACATATGACCAAAACTAGACACAAGTGTCTGCCGTGTCCCTGTCTACATGAAATCCTATGCTCCAGTTGAAGAGTAGATGGCAACTCAATAGAAACGTGCGGTGCGCCGCGCCAATGTGCGAATAAGCGGCAAATGTAGCGATTTCTCTTGTCCATCTGCCTCCCCCCTTTTGTTGGTTTTAAGGAGAGTACTCTCGCAGTGCTTACAATTCTAATGCGACGGCGAGAACACGGCGCATTCGGAAGTAAATTATTAGCGTTTAGCACTTCACTTCACTCTCCTCGTCACTTTTATGGGCTCGCTGAGTTCGATTAGTTCTGTCACGTCGTTCAACCGCCTACTATTTAGTTTTCAGAGCGGTAATCGCTATCAATTACCAACGGTTGCTAAGCAAAAGGCCAACAAAAACGCCACGCCAGTGTGTTGCAGCAAAGAACGAGTACAATCAAGACAATATTCTGGGAAAGCGTAGATTAAAAACAACCAAGAAGTAATCGACGATACAAATAGCCGATGTTGGATTAACTTCCTTAAACCCATAAGACACTCTACTTCGATTCTGGAACGAATTTTCAGAAGCCTGGCGATAGTTCTGGGTGCCAGGAAGCCCAGGAAGACAGGCAAGAGAATCGTAATTTACCGCTCCGCCGCGCGCGGCGGTGGGCGCGGCGTTTTCTCAACTCGTATTAAGCTGTCGATTGGAGCACCGACTTCATGTAGACCCCAGTCATAGTACACATTCATGACTTTTTACGCTTCTAAATTGTCTGTGGTCGCTATCTACCACCCGGAACCATCCACATTTGCGGTGCGACGTCCCACACGACGCCCACCAGCGCGGTGAATTACGATTCTCTTGTCACATACCCTGTTTCCCATAAGATTGTAAAGCTAGTGTGCAGTTCCAAGCTTTCATTGCTTAGCACAAGCTTCGCACCGATCAGTAGAATCCGGAGGGATGGAAGGTGAAACATTTTGGCCCGCAGGTGATTTGATCCAGGAATTAACCCCAGACAGATAGTGTGATAAGCATCGCTCTTAGTCGCCACACCACCTCCTCCTCGTCATCAAAGAAAGTAAAGATAAATCACCTGAAATCCAGTTCCTTGATCTTGAACTTCACTTCAACTACACCGGTGGTCGCCACTCGAGAATAGAGGATATCTTGCTCAGAGGGTCTATAACCTGGCTCGCTAACTCGAGCGCATGAGTCTAGGAAGCTGAAATTGACCACATAAGTCATAAAGATTTCTTAGCTATGGTTACAGAAATGCAGGATTGGGGAAGGGTAAGAAAAATTGAAGCTTACTATTTGGCGGAATCCGTCAATTGGTACTCGCTTCGCATTTCAAATGCTTTCTTCACACCGGGATCGGACCTGCAAAGAAAAAAAAGAGTTTGTCAATTCAGCGATTTCCGATACGGTCTTGCAGCAGTTTACGCTGATTCAAGGCGGGGAGGAGGCGGATTCAAGCTTACAAATCCCCTTTCTTTGACGGAAAGAAGCTCCTCTCTAAGGCCACGAAAGGAAGGGTGTACCAACAAGGAATGCAAATGGTAGGCCCGACCACGCCCATGCGTAAATCAACCTGAACTGTGTCTTCAAGATACCTGACCCGCATGATTTATAAAGCCATTAGTTGAGGACAACCAGAGGTACACAGTATCCTAAAAATGCGCGTAAAATTAAATGCGTCGATCGCGTAAGCACCTTCAGGCGGCTGTCCCTCAATCTCCGCATAGGCGCTTGCAGGAGGAGAAAAGCTCAAAACTGAAACTAGAACGCGAGAGCGATGCAGTTTCTGCCTGTCCGACGGCAAGGAAGGGGGAATGTCAATGAGGAGGCCACAACAATAGGCTTGCCTCCGCTTATAAGAAACGTTGAATGCGCCTTAACTTAAAGAACAAACAAAAACTTCATAAAATTCGGTTCTTCCACATTCTTCCACCCGGAGAATAGACGAAAAGTAGCTCTTGAGTTGGGTTCTACGATTCCCATTAATAGGACCAACTAAGGTTCACAATAATCTTAGTCATATACATTCTGCTGTTCCCCAGCTTCATCGTAGTCATCGGGATGACAGACGATTTCAACTATTTCATCATGCATCACTTCCGTTTACTGCAGTTCATGATGGGGCAATCAGGACGACAGTGCCGAACAAATTCAGAGAGCAGCCAGAACCCTTGCGCAACTAGGATCAAAATGATACACCTTCTACCTTTGTGTCTTAGCAACATCCGCGACCACGGGCGGAGTCAGACCACATCACTGCCGCTTCCCAGCAACTGTTCCCAGCGTACATAGGAGTAGATGACTCGCCCTCCTACATGTCCATGCCCTCACCAAACGTTCCTTGAACACCGACGAGCACAGTTCACGCTGAATGTATTCGCCGTTAACTGGCGCTCACTCCGTCGCCCCTCAACTTCTCAAAGATTGAAAGCAACCAGTTGCCTCCATGAAAAAGAGCAAATGGTGGGCCTGATCCCTCACAGAAAATCTGGAAGCTACACCCTCAGTAGTTTGAGAGTTATTGACGGGTGGAAAATACACGGGAGATCTACCGAGGATCCATTCTACCAATGGGCATGAGCTCATCCACTAAAGCACACTTACGGGGGGACTTTTTCGGAAGACATTTCTAAAGGTGAGTCGCTTTTGTTGCTTCATGATGAAGAATTCTTAGCTTTACTTCCTCGAATAACATTCCCATTCATAGAAAGAGGCTCTTACTCTCCTTTCCATGAATGGGAAGTGCTATTCGAAGGAGCTTTTTTTGAATGTCCTGCGCTTACGACAAAAATATGTAGAAGATGAAACCGTTCATACGAGCAAAACAATATCATATCCCGAGAAAAAAATATGTGAAAAGAAATGCTTACCAAAGAGATTGAATGGCTTTGGAAACTTCCTCAGTGAGAGGCTCCGATTCTTCGCCCATCTCTTGAACCGCGCAGACACGACGGCCTTTTTCTGCTACAATACTTTAGTGAACTCGTGATTTATAGGTTAGAGGACAAAACAGGGCACATCCCTTGTTGGCGAAATCCTCAACGAGGGGAGGGGGTATCCGCCATGAGAGCGGTCGTATTTGGACTGAGAATAAGTTCATTTGATTATTGATATTCTCGCTTCACGACGTTGTAAAGGGGAGGGGCATACCAATCCCCAAGAAAAGAACGAACTCGACTCAATTCCCTAACCAGTGATGTGCCGTTGGGGCAAAATGGACGTCCCCATAATACAGTGCAAATACAGCGTGCAAAATGTGGCTGGTGACGTCATCGAGTACTTGTCAAGGAAATTAAAGGGAAGGGGAAATTAGAGAGCACGGGAGGAGGGAAACTAGACGCTGTACACCCCCAAAAAGTTTGTCAGGCTGCCAGCTAATCCCCGGAAATAGTAACTACTTGCACAAAAATCAATTAGATTACAAGCGCAGCAAGAAACCGTAGCGGTCTCTTGGACCTTTGCTTGGCGTACGTCAATTCACAGTGGCTTCCCTGTTCATTGCGGGTGAGAGCGTTACAAGCGGAGTGCTTTGGCTGCCAACCCTTTCTCCATCAATTGTTAAAAAGCTGCGCGGCTACCGGATACGATTGTGGCTAAAGCTGCTCGCCCTCCCCTCAAGACCCAGGCGCCCTGAAACTCCCCACCACCTCTAGCGTGCGAGGTCGTGCAGGGATGCAGAATCTCTTACCCCATTTTGATGAGTGCAAGGTGCAAAGTAACCATAGGAAAAATCTCGTAGACTCGTCTAGCCTGCGCGTTTATAACTTTTGCGGCAGCGCTGCGTAGCGTAGCGGCAGCGATAGCGCTAAGGTAGCGTAGCGCTTCCGAGCGTCACGGCCTAGCGCAGTCGCCGAAGACAGAGATGCCATGACTCTAGCTTCACCACGCCTCACCAGCTGCCACGCCTATATCGATGTTGCATCGCTCTCCTTCGCACTGCGCTGGTCGTACGCTGGGAAGCCGCTACCGCTACGCTTGCCGCAAAGTAATAACGCCCAGCCTTAACAACATTTCCTCTAGTAGTACAGTTATCTTCAACATGTTCACCTTCATCCAACTTCACTACCCAGCTTTGCCTGGAATTCCTGAGAGAAGGTTTCTGGGTAGAACGGAAGGGGAGGATATACTAAAGAGCTACACCATGAATCGCAAACGATCAAAATCTCTTCCTTCCTTGATGTTCCGTACCATCTCGCACTGCCTTCCTTCAACAATTTAAATACGGCCCAGTACGCTTGTTAGTTACACAGATATGGCCTCTCATTGTACTCCATGAATGACCAAAATCAAAAGAATAATTCGCTTGGACTCGATCGAAGCCAGCCACGAAGAAGGAAGACAGCAAGGAAACGCTTATACAGGGCGGGTTCACCATGTGCGTAATTTTCCATAGATATATACGGGAATTATGACTGTCAGATCCAGAACGTGCCAGGCGCTTGTTGTACTTTCCCGAGAAAGCAAAATCGATTCGATGGCTTACAATTTGGAACGAGTATTGATTTTACGCGCTGCAATGCATAAAAATGGATAAAGGATAGTCTTCGCTGTTGATCGATGCCTTTTTGGGAAGCCGCACGTATACTACCATCATTCAGAATCGTAATGGCTTAGGTAGCGTTCAGACCTTCAGAAGGCAGCGCTTCGGTCGCGTGTTCGACGCTAATCATGCAGTCGAAAGTATGCGCGACCTATGTAGGCTTGTAACTCTTGTAAAGCTGTGCAATGGGCTCCGCTGACACTTGAAAAGAGCCTACAGGTCTTGCCCAGGGCACATCGTTGTTGGAGAATCCCCCCCTCCTTTACCTCGCTCGACGGTCTCGAGTACAATGAGGCAGGAAAGATGGCCGAAGGCCGGGGGTCGTTCCAACCCAAATAGACCGAAAAAATCACAATTGATGTTGCCTGCTTGCTTAGGTGATGCATGTATGTAGGTTTGCCGAAGCTGATGAGAGAAAACCGGCGAAGCAGGGAAATGCACCCCACCCCCACCTCTATGCCGAACAGTGTCTATTTTTGCAACATGAATGACCGAGCAACTCCTGTTATTTCCTATATTGCTTTGGATATTTCCGCTTCAGGTAACATTTTCGTACGTGCGATAATGTGCAAGAGAAGAGCGCCAACAAAAATGGCAAAATTTGGAAATGGACTTGATAATCGAAATGACCACAGTGTGACTATTTTTGCAATAATATAGATAGTGATTAAAATACGCAAGCACCCCACAACTTAGTGCCCAGTAAACGCGCGATATCCCCTTACTAGCCCACGCACTATGTACCTTCATCTAAGCCATGACCATGCGTCAAGCCGGGGCGATTTTGCTATGTTTGTATAACCCCAATTCGGGAGAGAGGGTTCAGCACCCTGGAATGTGAATGTTGGCGGCATCCGACTGCATTTCCCGATCTGATACGATTCATCTGCCCTTAGCTAGCTTACCTACCATCTTTCTAAGTTTTGAACTTAACAACATTTTTTCACATTTAGGGGAGGGGAGCTCGCCACCAATGAACCACTTACTTCAACTATCAGAGGTATCAGCTGCAGTCATTTTGCCGTATTTGGCATTATAGTCCATGAATCTACGAGCCTACATCTTGTTCTGAGCTTGTCAGTGAAGTTGGGCGGCCCTGGCAACCCTTCCACCACGCTGTTGAAGCGAGTAAACGACATACAATGAGGGTGCGAAAACGACTGATACGAACGAATCTGATACAGTTTTTGTTTGATAACTGCTGTTTTACGCCGCAGTGCGCGATACGAAAGTTACCACAAGAATGAGTTGTGGGCAAAAGTCGGACCACGGGCGGGACTCAAAAACCCGCATCTTCTGCTTACCGGGCAGTTGCGTTACCACTTACGCTACCCGGGCCACTTTTGACCTCTCAGCCGGATATCCGGCACACGCAAGCTGAAGCATTTTACAAAGTTTAGCACTGTTTTTGTCTTGAATAACTGCTGTTTACGCCGCAGTGCGCGATACGAAAGTTATCACAAGAATGCTGAGTTGTGGGCAAAAGTCGGACCACGGGCGGGACTCGAACCCGCATCTTCTGCTTACCGGGCAAGACATCAAACAAAACCAATTATCACAACAAAAAGAGCTAAAACTCGTAAAAGCCTTCAAGCCTTGCGATTCACTGCGCCGATATCGGCCTAACGGCTCAAAAGTCGCGCCCGGTAGGTAATGCGCTAAACGCAACTGCCCGCGTAAGCAGAAGATGCCGGCGTTTCGAGTCCGCCGTCGTCGAGCTTTTTGCCCACAACTCAGCCATTCTGAGCGATATGATACAGCCTTGTCGCTTGAAAGAAAAGAAAGGACGAGCGCCCTACCCTCCCCCCTGCGTAACACGCCTCACCATCCGCAGCGGACAAGACTGTGGATGTGAAAACGGAAACGGGAGCAACTGCCCCCTCAAGCAGAGAAGGACGAGCGAATCATGGACGTGGTCCGCAGCCTCTGCGGTTACTCTTGCACCAGCTTGCTTGTTTCTTCTTGGATCGGCGAATGTCTATCGCCATCGCTTTAACATCAAAGTCCGTGATAATAGTGAATATGTATACTCACAAAACCGTCCGGCTCACACTAAAGACCAACCACGAGACTCACCTCTTTTTCGCCATCTTCTAGGGGGATGTGAAGCACGTTGTCCATTGCCTGCAGTAGACGACATTACCAGTGGGACAATCAGAACTGTAGAAAACTACTGTACCTTGAGAATTGTGCACATTGATGTAACCACATTATTGTACACAATTGATTTCTTTTCATTAATTTCTTCTTCCGTAAATCCATTGCTATGTAGAATTCTGCAAAAAGTTTAGATTGATTCAAGAAATAATTGGTTACGTGACAACTAAAACTTTTGGTGATGGTCCTGCTGCGAAAGGCCAGTGCGCAGAGAAACAAAGGGCTCCGTCTGCTAAGGCTTCCACAGGCACAAAAAATATGACGCGTTCGAAAAGATGAGTTTTTGCAGAGGGAGAGTACACCAAGGTGGATGGGTCGCTTATTAGGCGTGAAATGTTGGAACGCAACCGTTGGAAACAGGGCCGCAACAAGAGGGTTTGTCTGGCTCGACGGCTACTCGAACTGTGAAAAAAAGGTCAGCGTGGTCACAAAACGCCATGGAGACGTGACGACGCGCTGAGAAGAACAGAAAGTTGGCGCCTTCAATGAATTGAGTTTTAGTTGTCCCTAGACCGTTTACAACAGCTAGATTTGAGCATTGTGCAAGCTTACGAACGTGAAATATTGAGCGTTTGGGGAGAGACCAGACGACTAGACAAAAGTGTGCAAGTTTTTCATCCGAAGACGGAGTGGAGAGTCTTGAATAACAAATCCTCGGTGCTCGTACTAGGCACTAC
>MU915518.1:3302-14279 GCA_036418165.1 Cooperia oncophora
GACACCGAATAACATCTATAGGCAGAGAGACTTCTTTGAGGTTTTGGAGTAGTAATAGTGGAATAGTGCAAAGCTTGAAGTACGAGCTCTTTTGTTCCCCTGAGAAAGTACAAATAGTCGACGTCAGGCTTCTGTACGTAGAACACCATTCTTATGGATAGATAAAGATACAGCGTTCGTAAGGGTTCGATCTTGCGTCTCAACTGATGATAAGGTTCTAGTCTGTCCTACGAAGCATTCCTGAGATGAAAAGTACCATAGGATTTCTATTAGGCTCTCCTGGTGGTTTTCCTCACATGGGAAGGAGTAAGTAGAGTAGATGTGGTATCGCCTCTGATTCGGAAACTATATCTCGATTTGAATAACAACGGCTTCAAAAGAAATGATCATGCATCGGATAAAAGACGAGCGGTAGCTTGAGGAATATGCGTTGATTTGACGACTGACGAGGCATGCGGGAAGAGGTAGAGATGATACTGAGTTTCGGTATCACTATGGTGACCGAGACCTGAAATGACGGAGCATCACGACTAAATAGAGGTGCAATTCAAACAATTAATACCTATTTTTAGACATAACTTATTAGTGGAGCTCATTTTACGCCATTCAAGATGACGAAGTCAATCAAAGCCGTCCACTTTCACGGTGAACATTGTCCTCTGCTTCTAGGTTCAGCCTTACCGTAACCCTTCACTTGGACTTGCACAAATCATCCTCGTAGAGGAAAAGGTAAGGCGAAGAAAATGTCAGGATTGGTTCGAATTTAACAAACTAGCACAAAATTTGTCGAATAAGACGTCAAGCCGTAGTTTAGCCATGCGTGATAATTTCCATGTTACTGTGAATATATACATTTCAATCAATAACACAACACAACTGCACCTCTTTCAGTTACAACAAAACGACTGGGCCATCACGAATGACCATTTAGACTTGGCCTTCTTACCTAGTTGGAGTTCGCCCATCTAACAATTCGAGGTGAAACTCTTTACTCAACAATGTGCAACAAGATAACGAACTCAGAGCGCGTACATGAGTTCTACTGGGTGAGCAAAAAGGGTTAACCGTTCAGCCATAAGAGCAGAGCAAGAATGTTTAGCTGTCTCCCACCTTGCACCCTATTTCTTATGCTCAGTGAACCCAAGACTTCCAAATCAGGGGCAGGATACCACAACTCACTTTAGGACCCACAAACGGTTGCTTTCTCAGTTGATACTTTTGAGAAAGCATCAAGCATCGGCATTCCGAAGAAGTATGAAACACCGTCTCAAGGCCTCACAGTCAGTAAGGTGTGTTTGGTGGGCTTGAAGAGTCGATAGATAGGTAGATAGATATCACTAGCGTAGCTACGATGCACGTGCGTGCTACAGGATCTCGAAATAAGGATGGCGGAAAGCATTTTTGAAAGGCCCGATCGAAACTTCTTATTCCTCTAGCCAGCACTCGCTCATTTCTATCGTTGTGAACTGAATACCTTCATAAATACGGTTATTGTTCCTATAAAGCCGTCTGCTTGCAGGGATAATGATTGTAGAATAAATTCAAAGAAGGCGTGGTAATGAAGCTCTCAGCGATTTTTCCAATTCAAGGGAGTACAAAATAGAGAGGATGTTATTTCGTAAGTTCGACAAGTCAAAAGACATTACATTCTCAGGAGTCTCGCCCTTGGAGTTATTTCACCAGCTCTTAAGGTTTGCTTGAATTTCTGCATAAGTGGGAAGGATGGTGCCCAGGAAAAATTGATGAAATGAGCAGAAAGCAAAAGATGCCCCATAAATTGCTCCAGCTCGCTGGGGGCTACTATGTGGTTCTACGCGACAATGTGCGCTAGCCCCACTGATAACTTGATATCAGGATAATGCAGCTGTAACGTTGTTGTCGAAAGATACCCCGGGAATTCAGTTGACTTTACAGATCCATGGACAATCCTTCCTTTCTCGTGGTCCTACCGTCACATACCAAAACGTGCGGCGTCGCGCGCGACAATTGCATATACCTTACGGTTACGCTCGGCGCGTTTGCAATGGTTTTGTCATCGCAACAGTGGCGTTTCGCTATTATTTTTTTCAACAGAACAGTCCGCCATACTTCAAAACTACCGCAAGTGCACTATGTTGGAGTATGACCTACAGAAAGCCTAAGTCAAATGATTAGGGATCAGCACGTGGACTAAATTACTCGCGAGCAGAATCTCTGCAGGTTTCCAGCACCATAATTGCTATGTAATCGCTCTAGTTATGCAAATAGAACAAAATCTAATAGTCATGACAATCGAGCTCTCAAAAGTGGAGATGCTGGCTGAAAGCTGGAGCAACCACAATCTAATTTCAATAACGCGATGAGTTTTTTGCGAGCCTGCGATCCACTGCAATCGCGTTTGCAAATTGCGCACAACGACGTCGCGTAGTCCTAAGAACCGTCTCCCTGTCAGGGAGGGAGATAGAGATAAGACAAGGGAATAGTCCTACAGATTGGCATACCTCAGAGCTACACAAAAAGCCATCAAAATCAAATACATCTTTGCAAAAGCATTGTACTTCGAAGAGAGTCTTCAGTTTCTGTCGTTACCGGTCGGTTCGGCGGGCGATCCTCATTCCGCGTTTAAGTGGGTCCCTGGTATTCCTACCAATGACCAGTCGGATCCCCCCCCCCCTAGAAGGCAGTCGTCGAAATTTTCTATAGGAAACCCTTCTTAGTGTTGAGGATTTGCAGAATTAACTATCGCTGGGGGCCCTAACCGTTTGGTACACCATACACTGCTTACGGGTGTCTCCTCTCAATTCATCTACCTACCCGCTGCTCAGCTTCACTCATATTCCCCGTTTCTCGGTCTGCTCCGTATGCGTTTTGAGGATTTTTATCCTCGGCTTTGTCCACTTTGGCGAAAGCCCCGCCCATTGTGGGCGGAGCTTAGGTGAGGTTGTGTGTGCTCTGCAAATGCTGGCCCATGCCGCGTTTATCCCAAGCACAATCAGTTCCCTTGAAGTGAATTTCCACGAAACCCCAAATTTCAGGCGGTCAGACAGACGCACAGACAAACAAACAACTTCTGGTTTATATATAGAGAGATTTCCTCATACACCTATGATGTACATGTAACTTTGCTTAAGGAACCATTTATCGAAGTGATTTCTTCGTAACTGTCACTTTGCGGCCACATAGGAGTAGATGTCAGCTGAGAGCGTATCACATGGTTCAGGAAGGCAGGCCCACTCCTGCGACCTCAAGGTTAAGCCATACTGGAATAATACTGGAAGTAACAATCATTCAAAAGGCCTTGGAAACTGACAATTTTCACATTCATTTCGTCTCATGTTCTCAACACAAAATAGTGACGGTGGAGAGTTGTAAACGTAATTTTGCTTTCATAAAGGAGTACCTATAACACTTCAATGTTCACGTAGTGGGACTAGCCAGTAGTAGTCTTCGCTTTGTCTATTTCGAAGTGAACGCGTTCTTAAGCCTGTAAGGGCACATTTGGACTCTAAGGTGTTTTCCCATAGCCGTATAAATGGAAAATCGATAGAAATCGCTTGATCTTTACTTCATGTCTATGATGGGGATGCTACAGAAAAACACAACAGAGTCGAGATGGAGGGTCATGTTGTGATCCGTGGTAGGGAAAAAGATGAGCCCACTGGATTCAGATAGCTATATAAATATCTAATCAGGCTAGCAAATAGAATTTCTGTGTATGAAAGGTGTGGACGCAAAGTATTGGGTTGGTGGTAAATTTGTGATACGCTTCTCTGACATGTTCTTGTTTCTTGTTGTGAAGCTTGTATTCCACGACGGGTAGCATAGCTTCTTTATTGTCGTAACATAGGTAATACAACCGCTAACTTCGTGAAACTGAACCTCACTCTGTCATGAGTGGGGCTTATATATGGTGATATGAGCTTATAGGCGAAAACACTCCCGCCCGAAAAAAAACAGAACACAATATTTGACATAGATCATAAGATCACAGTATTATCTGGTGGTCTTCTCTCTTGCAGTTTGGATGGTGCGATTCTTGTTTTTTCTTGATTGCAATGCTGTAGACGTGGTAGAAGTGTAAATTAGATGGTGTTTCTTTTTAGTTTTCAGGTTCCCATAGAATCCATTCTTTGTTTATTTTTGTGAACTGGATCAGCTTCAAGACAGTCCTCGCAGAGACCTCAATATAGTGCTAAGTGATTTCAAGCTCACTTATGCAGCGAGACAGGCATTCGAGAGAACGATTGGCCCGTTTGCGTCCTTGGTTTCAGCGACAACGGCGAACGTTTGGCGTCATTCTGCGATCACAACGAGCTTTGTATTGGAAACACCTACTTCCAACATAGAGAGGCTTCACAAGAAAACATGAACAAACATGAAGAGAGGCTCACAACAAAACATGGAGCCGCAAATGGAGATCATCTTCGCAGGACGCTCGAGCATATCGTGGTGCAGATATTGGCTCAGACCATTATTTGGTGAGGGCCGCAGTCAAAATTAAGCTAAAGCGGCAGAAAGAAGACTGTCGCCGCCCGAGCTTTTGAGTGGAAGGCTGAAGAACCCTGCAGTTGCTGCAGCATTCAACGTAGAGCTGCGAACCGTTTCGCCACGTTAGAAGATGGATCGAACCCGGATGACATCGAAGAAAAGTGGAAAGCAGTCAGAGAAAAAGTTACGGAAAGTGCGGAGGCAGTAGTTGGTCGAAGACGAGGGAAGCGGAAAGAGCAATTTATTCAAGACAGGACGTGGCAGAAAATAGACGAGAGGAAACACGCGAAGCTCCAAAAAGCCAAGACTCTTCATGAACTACAGGAAGCGAGTCGGAAATACGCTGAGCTAGATCGTCTGGTGAAAAAGCTCTGTCGCCGCGACAAGAAGGAGTGGCTCACGCAGAAAGGTGCTGAAGCCCAGCATGCGGCTGATCGTGGAGACTCAAGAACTCTTTATCGCATTGTCGGCGAACTGACTGGAAACTCGAATAACTCCAACGTGCCCATTAAGGATAGCAATGGCAGGTTGCTCGTGAGCGATGAGGAGCAGAAGAAAAGATGGCTTGAACACTTTCGCGATGTCGCCATTGGACACATTGTTTTGAAGAGATGGAAGGCTCTGATGAGCTTGACGTTGACGTTAGTTCCATAACAGTTGAAGAAACGGAACAAGCAATCAAATGTCTTCGAAACAAAAAAGCACCTGGTCTTGACGAAATTGCACCGGAGTTGATAAAAGCAGGAGGAAGACCCATGGCGAAACGTGTTGACGAGACTGTTCAATGAGTGCTGGACTCGTGGTGAAGTCCCGGAAGACTGGAGAAAAGGAGTCATCGTCAAATTGCCAAAAAGGGGACCTGACAGAATGCGGAAACTGGAGGGGAATCTCGCTACTGTCTGTGCCTGGAAAGGTATTTTGTACGGTTTTGCTGCGGCGACTACGCGGAGCCATCGACGAGCGACTGAGAGAGGAGCAAGCCGGATTCAGGAGCGGAAGGTCGTGTTGCGAACAGATTTTCACTTTACATAACATTATCGAACAGTGCATGGAATTCCGTCATCCGCTCTTCATAAATTTCGTCGATTTCAAAAAAGCATTCGATAGCATACACCGCGAATCGCTTTGGGCCATCCTCAAGATATACGGTGTACCTTCGCCCTACATCAGCATCTTCAGAAACTTGTATCTCAACTCTTCGTGCTGTGTTAGAACGAATGCCGGCTATACACCATTCTTTGAAATTGCCACTGGAGTACGACAGGGATGCATTCTGTCTCCGATGCTATTCAATGTCTGCCTCGACTTTGTGATGAGAAGAGCGATGGAAAACGCAGAAGCGGGCATCGATTGGCCTGTTCAAGGCCGTCTCACAGATCTAGACTTTGCGGACGACATTGCGTTGATTGCTAAGGATAACGATAAACTTCAAGACAGCACCATGAGCCTCAGTAAGGAAGCAAGCATGGTAGGCTTGCGAATAAGTGCTGAAAAGTCGAAGGTCATGCACGTAGGAATTAACGGGCAAGTGGATGTAAACGTTGACACTACTTCGCTAGAGAATGTCGACACGTTCACATACCTCGGTGGCGTGGTTACGCACACTAGGGCCCATTGTTATTCCCACAGCACTCTATGCAAGCGAAACATGGAAGATGTCTGTCAAGGCTCGTCAAAAAATGAACGCCTTCCACCAGCGATGTCTTCGGCGAATCATGAAGATACGATACATGGACCGGGTCACGAATGAAGAAGTTCTACGACGGTGCGGTATGAGCAGCCTTCACGTGATTGTGGCACGGCGTAGGCTTCGACTGGCTGGCCACATATTGCGCATGCCACAACATCGAATCCCAAGAGTGGCTATGTTCTGGGTTCCTCCAGGAGCCAAGCGAGCACGAGGCCGTCCCAGAAACACGTGGAGACGAACATTCGAAAATGACTTGCGAATCATGAATGCTTCTAGGGACCAGGCCGAGGAAATCGCGCAAGACCGGCAACAGTGGAAAGAATTCGTCGCCCGATGTGCTCAACAGCACGGGAGGAACTGAAGTCTAAGTAAGTGAGTCTTTTATATCTATCCGTTTACATCTCGCGCTCCATTACTTCTTCCGTTTACAGACATCTGAGCTTTCTCCAACAGTGACCAATTTTGGAACGGATTTTAGCCTCGTTCATGCAGAGCGTTTTCGGGTATGTCTCCCAAATCGTCTATAGACCCATTCCCTATCATTATTTCCTTTTTTTTGCTCTCGAAGCCTTTATGTAACGAAATTTCGAAACTTTGCTTTGAACCCTGCCCACACAGACTAGTTTTCCTCCCTCATTTCATCCTCGGCCCACCTCTTACCCTTCTTCCTTCTTTCCGTTTACTTTCTGGTCGAATCGAACCGCGCGATGAACATCTTAGCCGCACCCATTCACAGAACCCCGCTCTCATCTCGAGTAAGTCTCCTCACTTCATCTGCTAGCCACCTCTGACTGGGCTTCTCCTTTGCTGTTCTGAAACCGCACTGCCAAATTTTGAATGAAGTCCCGCCTATCACCAGTAGTCTCTCCCATTTCCTACACCAACCCACTTTTTACCCGTGTTCTTTTTTCGCGCTCTTCTGACTGATCTGAACTGCACTGCGAGGTTCGACTCAGTCCTACGTGACTGCTCCGCCCTCTTCGGGTATGCCTCCTCCATTCCATTTGCCCACACGTTTCCTATCACTATCCACTTCTCTTGTTCTACCGACTTTTCTGGAACCAGATCCGAGAATTTGATTTGAGCCCCACCCACCCAGGCAATCTCCCTGCCCTTTCGAACATCTCTTCTCATTGCATCCACCAGCCCGTTTCTGACCTTTGCCCGTTTCCCCTATCCCCTCGTTGTTCAGGAAAGCTGCGAAATTTTGATTTTAGCCCAGCCCACGAAGAGCAAAACCACGATCAACGGTAGTATTCTTCACTCTTCCGCCAGCTGTTTTCCTACGTTGGCCCCGTTGGACTGTTCTGGAACACAACTGCGGAATTTGTGCTTCCCGCTTAAGGCTCCCATTATGGGAGAGCCTCCGCAGACCATAGACACGCTCACTGTGCTAGAGATATTTTTCTTTTCCACCTTTTCCTCAATTTTCAAACCATCTCGGAGATAGGGTTAAGCGTATGTCACAAAGTTGGCGACGTGGAGGACATATGTTACCTGCCTAAGGAGACGGTACCTTATTTCGAGAAGTCAATAGTGAGCAGAGCAACTTCAGTGAAACACTGCCATCACCCCTATGCGCCATCTGGACCGCGGTATCTCCGGCCACCGAGCTAGCAATCCATGACAAATTCAGACAGTTTCATGGAAATACAACATAGAAGGAAGTTACTCTTGTTCTAATAGGGGAAGGAACCTACACTGCGAAGCATAATCATAGTTCCACCCATGAATCTCACAAAATCCCGTCTTACACGACGTTTTCAAAAATGCCCCCATACAGAAAATGTGGTAATTACCAATTCGCATGCCAACACCAAACTCTAGCTTGAAAAAACAATTTTTTTCGTCAATTTTTTCAAAAATGGTCGTTCTGACAACGCAGCAAAAATATAGTTCCACCGCATATTTTCCGGCTGCATCTCATTTTTGTTCGGTGAAACTTCTCATCATTATGACTTCTTGCCTCTTCTAGGCTATGGCAAGTGGAACTTCATTAATGGACCTCGAAAAAGGACAGATTATCGCAAAGAAGACTCAAAAACTGGTGAAGCGTCGATCGCTCGGGATTCGGGCCGCACTCATCATTCTATCAACAATTTTTTCCAAGGGACCTACAGCATATTGAGTTGAGAAGAGCTCTGGACATCCTCCTTTGCTGCCCGATCGGAATAACCGCCGTATCCTTGGGAAAGCATCCAACTCTGCAGTGTCGTGTCGGGAAATTAAGTCATCTTCGCAGGTTAATGTCTCGGAGGATACTGTTAGGCGTGTCTTGAAAAACTCCTGAGTTCACCCACAGGAGGAATATGAGTTAGGCACTGTTTCTAACAAAAAACCATCGCGAAAACCTAATTGGCTTCGAAGATGTTGCCGAACCCAATGAAGTGAGGTTGGCTTTTGGCTGCGGTGCCCTACTGCTTGTCTGTAGTTTTTTTTCAGTTTTTTTTCTCGCGGTCGTGTTTTCTGATGAGAAAAAATTCAACTGCGCTCCGACGAAAACCGATTCCGCTGGCACGACCTGAGGGAAGACAAGTTTCATTTTTCCGGGCGGAACTTCAGTGGATGTGGTCTCATGGTCTGGGCTGCCATCGCATGAATGGAACGTCTGAAACTGCGCTCCGTATGAAAAAAGAAATGATTTCTTCTGTCATATAGAAGTCACGACGTCCCGTCAACAACGTCTCCTTGCTTTCTGGCGTAGAAATCAGCAAGAAAGTCCCGTTTTAATGCAGGATAATGCACCAGTTCATGACAGTCGAAGCACTCGAGCGTGATTCAGTTGTCACCAAACCGCTCTTTTGCCCTGGCCAGCGAGTAGCCCCGACTAAAACCCAATCGAGGATGTGAGGGGCTTCATGGTGCGTATGATCCATGAGAGTAATGCACAATTCCACAAGGTCCGTGAGCTTAGGGAGTTAATCATTGGGGCAGTCGGCCGAAAGCCTATTAAAATCTCTAATCGAACATGGGCAACCGTATTTTCCAACTTAATTGGAGAAATAGAGTTCCAATAGATTACTGGATCAAAATTTATTCATTTTATTGTACATTTGTTGTTGGAATATTCGATTTGTTCGGTGGAACTATCATTTTGCTGCGTTGTCAGAACGACCATTTTTGAAAAAATTGACGAAAAAAATTGTTTTTTCAAGCTAGAGTTTGGTGTTGGCATGCGAATTGGTATTGGTAATTACCACATTTTCTGTATGGGGGCATTTTGGAAAACGTCGTGTAAGACAGGATTTTGTGAGATTCATGGGTGGAACTATGATTATGCTTCGCAGTGTATAAGCTGGCTCAGAGAGTTTCTTGTTGTACTATGTTATGTTCCACATCCCGTTGTTCGAGGTTTCGATGCACTGCGATGCTGAAGAAAGATGAATGACTGGTGCATTACGTAGAGAAGTTGTGTAGCAGCTTGGTGCGTCAATTCGGGCGAGTATGCTCGGAGTCTCTGGATACAAATGAAGACCGAATAGTTGGAGGACCTCACTGCAGCTGAAGCAAATTTCTAAAGCGAAATTTCACGACGGACAAATTTCCGCCTAGCCTCCACCGGAATTGTTGGGCTAATTGAAAGCAAAAAATTTTCAATTCAAGATCCAAAGTAGGCTTACTCTGTGCCTACAAGGTTATGGCCTTCAAAAAGTGAAACTCGCATTCGTCAACAATATTCCACATCACTTTTTCCGTCATCTGCGATGTACAGATTTTCAGTCTAGCGCCATCACGCCGTTACTATCTCTTCCGGGATATGAAATGTATATGGAAGCGTACTTTCAACCTGTTCACGACGCGATCAGCAAATCTTGAACGTTTTTCCTTTTCAGGTGCGATAAAAAAGCATCTCACCCAGTAGCATGTGTTTTCATTATCTGCGTTCCTCTTTCCAGGAATAAATTTGGTGTCGGATTTATCTGCCCAAACGTATTGCTTTGACAAACCGGTCAGCACGAATAGAGACTCCCTGCGGTGATGAGTCAGTCCTTGCACCTGTTCGGCCAGGACTGTAATAGGATTGTGATCAGTACTCTTTTTGATGAATTTTCGGTTGGGGAAGGGCTCAGAAGTTTGAAGACATCAGAGCAGTTTCCGCCGGAACAGCAAGAAGTAAAATAAATGGAATGGAAAGTTAGGAACCTCAAGTGAAAGGACACAAAGCGAAAACTCGTAAGGCTGCGTTTATACTTTGCGGCAGCGTAGCGTAGCGCTTCCAGCGTTTCTCCAGCGTTTCACCAGCGTTTTGCTAGCGCTTGCAGCGGCAGGGAGTAGAGACTATGGGAGAGCTGGAGAGTACAAAACACATCGATTTCTCGTAGTGAAATGTGGCGCGTGTAGTGCACCACATCAGTGGGCACTACCGTACTCCAAACGATCAATACCGTGATTTGAGTGTTGAAACTGATGTTTTTGGGTCGTCTTCGGCCTGCTTCGCCCCTTCCCCTTTGATGATGGGTTTCGTTCATTTTTTTCTGAATCTTTCTTAGCGAAATTGCAATTTGTCCTTGCTTTTTCACTTTTATTTATGTAATTACGATTTGCAATTGAAGACTGTGGCTTTGCAGTATTAGTAGGTGATATTCATCGCTGTTTTGGTTTCTAATCCTTTTCTAGTTCATCGTTTCGTTTCAGGACGGATTTAATGTCCTTGCCATTCCCAGCTATTAAGTGCTACCCAACCAATTGATGGTATGTCGACACTGGTCTTCCGTGGGGAACCGATGAGTGCTGAGCATCTGTAAAAAGGATCTGTGGCCTTGATGATGGATTTCGTTCATTTTTTCTGAATCTTTCTTTCCCATCGACCTGTTTTAGCT
>MU915519.1:7803-18325 GCA_036418165.1 Cooperia oncophora
CTCAAGGAAGAAGCGGAAAGGCACAATCAAGAGGAGCCTCACTGGAATCGGAGGACACTATGTCTTGGAGAAAATCTCTGAGAAAGTCCGTCAACCGATGTCAAGGCTGAATTGCGTCGTGAAATGCTACCGCGATGCTGGGTGGAGGTATAGTGTGTGGCGCATAGCAAAAAAAAACATCGTTTCTTACAGCAAGTTTTGGCGCTGTTCGACGACGGGGTGGGGGCATTTTGCACTTTCTCTGCTGCACTAGTTCCGATTTCCAGGTTTCACTCTGGTAAAGCCTGTGAACTCTTGTTAAGCTAGAGTAGGCTCGTCGAGCTACCATGATAAAACCTGTCAACCCTTGTGAGCTCATGAAATAGCTCTCTGGTTAGTAGCAAAGTGCAAATGCCCCCCCCCCCCCCGTCGCCGAACTGCGCCCACTTTTTTTATTCCCACCTATACTTACTAGGTTAACGTATTGTAATCGTTGTTATTCAAAACCTGCGCAGCGTAAGGGCCTCATTAGTGAGCGATAGCTGATAAGCCCCTGGATTATCTGACCATATGCGAAGGCTTCTGTTTGTCCTTGACGTGCCCTTTGTCATCTTGGGATTACGGAGGGGAGGGGGGAAGCCCCTGCAATTGTTTACGGGAGACTGACCTCATGACGTTCTCATCTACACAAAGGGCATCGTTTTCTGCAGCTGCCCTATGGTTAAAATCACCAAGAAATCGTCATAAGATAAGCTGGGATGCGCCGTGCACTTTCTTCCATTGAGAACAAGGACCCGATCGTAAGCCCCAGCGCCTACTTTAGCGACTTTCCGTGTTAGGCGCCCATTCCATCGAAATAGCAAGGAGAAAGAAACTGGTCCGGAGCTTACCGTGACAGCGTTGGAGAAAAACTCTTCTGCTTCCTCAGAGGCAAAGTCCACGCTGATCGATGGGCGAGGACAGGTAACCATTTGTTGCTTGAGGGCCTCATTCGCGTACTTCTTCAGCAGTCACGGTCTACATCAGTAGTATGATCGACAACAGCCTATCGTTGTGCCTTCTTCACCGGTGATGACCTAAGAGAAGGCCTGACTCCGCCCACACGATTATCGTAGGTTGTGGCTCTGTGCTCTCACCTCCACTTCGGCTTCTGGTGGTAAGCTGAGCTTGAATGTTCCTGCCGCGAAAAGTTCTTTCAAACTTGCAACGTTGAAATTTGATCCGAAGTGACCGTGCTTTGGACACGAGTCGCCGCTGTAAAAACCCTCATAGAAATCGCCGATGAAACTTGGACCACGGCGCTGTTTGTCGACGGGGGGGGGGCATTTTTAATTATCATTGCTTCCCTAGTTCCGGTTTACAAAGCTCACTCTGGTAAAACTTGTGAACTCTTGTGAAGCTGAAGTAAGAATTGACTGGTCTCGCCACCATCGTGAAACGTGTCAATTCGAGAAACGGCTACCATCGATGGATCAAACACATCCTATGGAAACAAAGTCCCCCTCTTCGTAACAAACTGCGGCCTTGGACCACGCCTGTATCGACAATATAATCAGGATCAAAGCTTGGTATCAAATAGCCGTCCGCTACAGTTCTACTAGGACATAATTTTTCAGTTTCGAATGGCCGTTGCAGAGAATCGCCGCTGACTATACATTCCACACTACCGCAAATGAGCTCCTTTGTCTTCAATATTCACAACTAGTTGTCAGTCCATGACTCGGCAGACCACTTCTCTCAGGAATAACCTATCCATGCTGAGCGCGAAAGACACTTCCGGTGACACACGGTGCCGAATAGACAGAAGAGTTTGCACATATGCATTTCTTAATACCATGTTGGGATGCCGAACATATATGAGTGACTGGTTTGGTTGGCTCGGTGCGGCATTGTGTCTGTTTAAGCTCGATCACTTGCTAAGCCCCCCAGCCGATCGAAAGACGCATGCGAGCCTGCGTAAAGCTCTGGGCAGCATAATGGACCACTTTTTCCACACTTGACAAGGGTTCACGTATGTCCTTTCTGAAGGGTGACTCGTGTAATGTAAAGGATCTGGTCAAGGATAATCAAGCTATAGCAAAAAAGCTCCCCTCCCAAGCGACTACACCGACTCCAGACAGACTGTTAGGCACATGTTCGTCCTTAGTGAGCGCAAAAGCTACAGCACTGTATTACGCTTTCTAGGTTAGTTTCCGGTCTTGGCCAGCGGCTGCATTGGCTAGGGGTGGGGGGGGGGCGGAGAAAGTAGTTCAAAATGTCATCGGTGGAGGTGCACTCACCCACGCGCACTTTTACCAATGACCTGTGAACAATTGCCCCGCCCACTAGTTCGGTACTAAACAACCTATGGGATGGAAGGCACGAGTGGACCTGGATGCGTGATTTGGCCTACATACCGTGAGCGGTGGGCAGTGCCACTCTCCACAGGCTCTCACCAGGGCCATCTTCAGGCTATTTTCTGACGCATTTCGGCTTGGTGGGCGTAACGAACGGTAATCAGCTGAGATTCTACGGGCTGCCTTATGAAGGTTCTTAATTCATGTAACCGAAGAGGCTCAATTGTACCATTCCGCAGCTTCGAAAAAGTTTACACGTCCTACCAAAGTGCGACCTGTTAGTTGACATGAACTAACCAGACGAACTAGCGAAGAAGCTAATTGCCCCCTCCAAACCGAACAGTGCCCTTTTAATCTGTGATGAAAGAGGACAATTACAGCACTCCTCCTCAGAGAGAACTCTTCAAAAGGCAGAGTCGTAACGTGGGAATATGGCAGAATCGCGAGCTAAAAGACCATTTGCATTGAAAAGTGGTCCCTTGGAAAATGTGGAAAGCAAAGACCAGTAGACTACTGCAAGCGGAAGTGATACCATTAATTCTAAATAAAGGCTCAGATGGGTCCTGCACGTTCCCGGTCGTTATTTCTGCGCTAAAGTGCCTGCCGCTGACCAAATTTCAGTGTCCATGATCTCCGCTCGTTTTATTGCGGCGCTTAGTGCCCATAAACTCAGTTCCCGAATGGGAACTTGTCACGTCTTTCATTGAAGTTTCTTCCCTTTCTTATGGCTCTTAGCCTATTCTGTATGATGATATATCCGGCTACCTCATCAGGTTACGTATAAAGCGCAAATGGCGCTTCACTTGGAGGGGACACCGAATGCTACTCAGCAAATCCTGTACAGGCCACCCTTGTGAAGACATGCGAATTCTTGTAACCAAAGCGGCTCAGTTGTACCATTTCACAGTTTCAGAAGGGTTTACAAGTCTTATCAAGTTCAGACCTGTCATCTAAGACGAACTGGCTAAAGAATTAGCAAAAGTATAAAATGCCCTTCCCCTCCAGTTTGAATAGCGCAGCAGAATTTCTACAAACAATTACGGAGGCTCTTAATTGGTAGGATCTGAAAACCGGCTCCCGCTTCGCCATGCAGACTACTAGTGGAAAGTACCGTATACAAGCATCTGTAACCTCTTCTCCTTCACGTCTCCCACCGTTGATTCCCTAGCGTGCTAGCAGCGTTTGGTCCAGCATGGCCAGCTTCTCGAACCCGGACTTTAACGAAATTTTCGCTTGGGGTAGCCACAGATGGGTGGCGCCGGGGAATAATGTCATTGACCCGCCCTCCTCTTCCCGTCTTCCTTTTCTCTGCAAAAGCGGAAGTCGTTTCAAGGAGTTGTTCACTACCGAGAACCCCGTAGAGAAAATACTGCTACCATCTTTAAAATAGCAAATGAGGCAGAACGAGAATCTTGTAAGGTCGTCCATTTGGGGGGCGTGGTGGGCGTTTGAGTCGGTACGTGGTAGCTTGATAGTACCTTTATAAGGGTACCTCCCTAAGAAAAACCGCTACGCAGCGCCTACTCAGGGTCGCGGAAATCCCGACCTGCCAGGCGTATCAATCCTACTTGTCTTTAGGGATTTATCGTGCCAACTAGCTTTAAACTTGAGCTCGCGAATGAATCATCAAATTCCCTCCACTTCTATGGAAGCCCCTGGGTCCTGAGCGATTAATCCGAGTAGCTATGGTAATGCAGATAAATGCTCTTGTAGCTAATTCATCACTCATTACTTGAGTTCTCTGATGTCGTTTCAGAGACATTTTCGGAGCCATTCATCAAGTCCAGGTGGCCTATTAGTCCCTCAGAATTATGAGTGTCCCAAAAATAGCACATGAATCCAACCTTCATTTATTTTGAGCATTGCCTCGCTCAGTCGCTGCACAATCACATTCTGGTTAATTGGATCATAGCTGTCCCAGAAATCACGCACTACTAATAGCACCCCCTTGCTTACGTGCTGTGGTCCTCACCCTATCAGACCACCTTGCGCTTTACCCAGGTGACCTAGAAGTAGCCCACCAACTCTCATGAAGAAATGAAGAGAATACCCAACGCCGACCTAGCCCATTGGGGATGCGCATACCGACATTTAACTTGGATGCGGTATCTTGACCTACCCCGCCAAGCTCTTATTTAGGCATCCTGGTTCCAGGCCAGTTTCCAGATGAAATCCTGATTGGTTTCGATGGGATTCCATCTCTTACCGAACCGTACGGTAGAGTAAGCCCTGTGCACTAAGCTCAAGCATTGGTGGTTGCTTGAAAGACTAAAAGATTGCCATTCGTTTTTTTGCGTTTCCCACTTATTTACTGGGCTGAACTCATCCGGGGGGGGGGGAGGGGGGGGGGCGGGAGGAGCGAGGCGGTCGTATTTTGCGTTTCGTACTTGGCGCCAAGAGGAGCTTTTTTAAGAGGCGTTTTGGGAGTTGATTGCTGGCAACCTCCCACTCGACAATATCTTGGGGAACATTAGGAGAGAAGGAATGTAGAATGGGAAAACGAAGAGGGTCTTACCAGAGGAGGAAATTTCTTGGAAGGGGGAATGGAGGGGTCGTATTTCGCAGAAATATTGCATAGCGCTGCGCCTGCTTTCGTCATAGGACATTACCGTCCCATAACTCATACCCATTACCGTCCCATAACTCATACCCATAACTCATATAGCCCTTGACGGAGCTATCCATCACTTTCGAAGGTACTTTCACGAGAAACGAATGGGCAAAGAAATGGGCAAACAATCGTGAATATACTGCCTTTTTCAATAGTGCACTCTTTCTTACAAAATGTCAAAAGAGGGAGGACTCACGTGCCAATGAGGAAGATACAAGAGGTGCAGGTCTCCGCCCACACGGTTTTCACGGAATGTGCCTTTCTGCCTATACAGTGTCTAGTAGATGGCATATTGAAAAGTTTTTCGTAACTGCCTGACCTGAACTTAATGTGCCGTGTATTCATCTCTAGCACTGTTATCATTTCACTAATTGCTTGGAACAACATATCTTCTATACTATGGGGGGACAACCATAAGAGGAAACTTTCCACTACTAAACGAAGAATCGAGTTAGCCATGGACGGGATCAAACCCGTGTGCCAGTGACACTGAGAATGGCGCCTCCCGCTACTGCGCTATGGTCACATCAACACACGTTTGGTTAGCAGTTACTGCAAGCCTGCTGCACAATGTTTTTGTTTACTAGTATAGGGGCGGTTTTCAAGAAACTGCCCTGAGAAATCGATTCCTTTGAAATGACGTCGTGCTGCTCGCAGCTTTCCATTTGTTCTACTGTAAACAACAACACAACAACTCAAGAGCACTCGACTAAATGGATATTCCCCCCCCCTCCCACCACAACAAGCAGTAAACAGCCAGCTACGGAAAGGTAGTAACAACTGGATTACTAGTAAGCGCTGAATGCTGTCAGCTTAGCGCTGAAATTGACGGAAATGAGCCGCCATCCATCGTGGGGCTTGACGAGACGCCCCACGAACCATGGCGACCGTCAGATAGACGAATGCGGCGGCCGGAGCACTACGATGGCGAGAGTCTGGCAAGCCTCACCACAAGCCTGTCGACGGCCTCATGGCAGGCCTTAGTGCTGGCCAGCGAGTTCCCCACGGCTTCAACTGTTCCACTCAGCTTTTCGCCATCCATTCATCGATTCCTCTACCGACATTCTCGTGCTATCGTATCATGCCACCTTACTCATCGATTAGGAAATTTACTGGTACGAGAATTTCCTTATCCTACTATTATACTAGTTCAATATGCTTACTGAGGGCACATCAACGTTGAAGTCTAGGAAATTTTTAGGGCGCAGTTCGCCATGGAGGGGGCACTTCGCAAATTCGCTAGGTTCTTCTTGTTAGTTCATGTCAAATATTTGGTCTCATTTTGGTAGGGCCTGCAAACTCTTGCGAAGCTGAAGTAGTACAAGTGAGCCACTCTGGCAAGAGGAATTAGCAAGTCTTCCCAAGGTGTCCTTACAAACTTCGTGGTAACATTCGATGCCCCTACCAGGATGATCTGCGCAATATTGGCGCTGTCACCTTGGCGAGACGTGTCTTGTCAACTGAACAATGTCCAGCATCGTTGGGGGAATCCCAGCAGAGGGGTCGAACTTGCTGGCTCGAGAAGCGGGCAGTATTTACCAGCTTGCTGGGTCATGAAAAAATTTTTCGGCTGTTGACTTCTTTTGGTTTTCCCGTTTCATCTTCGCTTCACCCACCCCCCCCCCTTCTAGTTGTCAGCTGAATTAACTAGAATTTGTGAGAGCCGGGTTCAGTTGTTGATAGGTAACGAGGCGACCTAGGTAAGACAGTGAACCGGGGTAGTACCAGTTGAGACGAGGAACATGGGGTCGTACTAGAGATGGGGCCATACTGACGTCGACAATTAACTTATCATGTTGCTGTACTCTGAGTTTAAACGAAGCATCCACTATTACATGCTTTATAGGCCTTCCCAAGAGGAGGCGGCAGTGATTGATGGGAACCAACTAAATGCCCCTGAGGCGTAACTGCGGAAGAAATTTTTCATTAACCATTCTTGCACTTTTAGGCGAACACTACACCGTAAACACTATACTCTTGCCGTCGCAGTTTAGGAAGTCTCTCTACCTTCTCCGTTTCCTGCGGATGAGGGGGGGGGCGTATTTTGGGACTCTCCTCTGAAGATTAGTGTTCTCTGGGCTCACTACTTTCTGTCCACGTGGACAGACTTACTTATCTTGATTTTGATTGAAAAAATTACTAATTATAGGCGGTAAAAGCGCAAAGTAATTCATTAATGATCATCAATCAACTTATTTTATTTGTTATTGCCCCCAATTGCTCCTTTTAATAACTCATCACCAGTACTAACTTGTGAGTGCAGTAGAAGCTTGAACGGGATCAAGAGCGCAGTAAAAGTCTACATGGTGCCAAAGAACGGGACATGGCAGTGCCGCCCGGGCCAATCAAGCCTTCTACCCTCCTGGACGGTAAAATTTTATCAGATTCGTCTGGGAGGATGAAAACACTGATTCGAAGATTAACTGGGCTTCTCAAGTCACCGCGTAGGCCCAAAGGCACTACGTTTCTGAATGGAAGCAGAATGCATCCCTGAAGGGATTGATCAACGGTCGAAGCTTAATCCTTTGCGATTTCGAACGGATGTCTTGTACACGGCGTATCCCGTAAGACTCGTGCTGACTGCCCCGCAAAGCAATCACTCTATTCTATCTATTTGCCGTGGATTCGATGGATTACATGCCCTAATGGGTTTATCGCTAGGGTTTATACGAAAGTGTTGTATTTACTTCCTGTCTGGTCGTCGATGTACAACGTCATAGTCTGCATTTGGTCTGTTTTCATTCCCTTACTATTTTGTTATTCGTGATTCAATTATTTATCAACAATTTACAATTGATTTATTTATGCGTAATTTATTTATACTTTCAATATTAACTGTTGTTTACTTATGTGAAAATAATCTTGAATAGTTTATTTGTTATCGCTGAATACTATTTAGGTTATTCAGCTAAGCATAAATCATTTTGTTATCACAAGAATGCTGAGTTATGGGCAAAAGTCGTGCCCCAGGCGGGAGTCGAACCCGCACCTCACGCTTTCCGGGCGAGTGCGCTATCCGTTACGCCACCAGGGCCTATTTCACCCTCTCAGCTTAACGGCATAAGCCCGGAAAGCCGGAAAGCGTGAGGTGCGGGTTCGACTCCCGCCTGGGGCACGACTTTTGCCCATAACTCAGCATTCTTGTGATAACTTTCGTAACGCGTACTGCGGCGTAAAACAGCAGTTATCTAACAAAACGACTTCAATAAAACTATTATGTATTCAGCTAAGCATAAATGAAACGAAATGTATAGGGCACATCGTAGTGATCCTCAGCGGAGGGGGTCGTATAGGAATCACATTCGGTTGCTGAAGGGAGGGGGTCGTACCTACCTCTGAGAAATGTTTTCGATTGTTCAGCCACCTCTAGTTATTTTTCGTTTCATGTGCTCTACTTACCCGTCCCCGAATTGCCCGCCCCAGCCCTCCCGTCAGCTTTTTTTTGAGAAAAATAGTGAAGTTGGCGGTTTTCGGGACTGGTAGATAGGGTGAGCAAGAGGGGTCGTGCTGTGGACGTGAGCTATGATTGATGTCAGCTCGAATAGTCCCGTACAGCGGTGTCAATCTCATAACCCGACCGGTATATTAGAAGCTCGAGAAGCGCCAGTATGGCTTGAGGATTAGAGCCCGTTCACGCCAATTAAACCTTTCGTTCGCCTGGGTAATTGCTACGATACTGAAAGGATTAGAAAAGAGGCGTAGTCGTCGGCTTCGCGTGCCTCTTTACTGCCCGAGTCCTTGTAGGGACGCACATTCATTTGGATGCCTCTCCGAATATGAATGGGAAAAGGAAGCATGGCGCAATCTATGAAAATCGATCGACGACAAAGAAACTAACCCTAGCTCTGTTCGACAGAAAAGCTATCGATACCAAACATAAAACGACTCCCCAAAACTAACCGAAAGAGAATTCACCCCAAAAGGAAAAAGGAGGTAGAAGAGTCACTCGTAGCCCCCCAAAAGGAAAAAAGAGGCAGAAGAGTTACTTAGGAGGTACCAACAAACTTCTGTCAAGTCCCGTACAAGTTGTTGATCGATAGGTTACCTCAGAAAAACTGGTTTCCCTGAAGTTTTTTGTTACCACGGCATCTGTTTTTCTGGACTCGCACCATTGATCATCATCTATCCGCTCATTATTGCGACGTCCACTGAGAAACCCTTGCTCCCCACTTCAATTTCTACTTCTTTACTTTACTTGTTTGTTTATTGTTTACCTGTTTCGACGCTATTTATTTTAACTCCGGAGGTTTTATTTTTTTTCGAAAACTCTAGCTCCACTGGCAGCGGGGGGCCTTTCGTGGAAGTGGGACCCTTTTTCGAGCAGAGGTTTGGCTGATGCGTCATGGGAATCCTTCTCCGGCCCCCTGCCCAGGTCTCGCGGTAAGTATGGCTTGGGTGCCAAAATTACCCACACTGCAAAACACTTGAAGTTAGGGTGAGCTAAACAAGGCTAGGGTTCGAGTGTCTGAGCCATGGTTTACTTAAGGACACCTTGGCGGGGTTTGGCTCGAGGGGGATCAGGGCACAGAGCGGTTCTCAACTGAACTTGTACAACCCACCTTGTGAATCTCTAAAATCCTGAGCCCAAAATAGTAAACCTAGACGATTTCGCAGCTTTACAAAAGTTCACAGGCCTGAGTAAAATGAGCGAAAGTGCACAATGCCCCTTCTAAGCCGAACAGCGCCGACGCTGGGGTTGCCAGGGAGGGGGGGGGGCAGAAACGACATCATTGGCGCCCTTCTCGGTCTCTTTATCGCTATAGGGCGAAAGTGAAGTGCACCCATGACGTCGTTCTCTGACTGCACCCTTCCGGCCGTAACAGATGGGAGCAGTCTACAGAAAATAATTACAACTGATGAATACATGCTTATTCATGAACACTCAGAAAAATGAAAAGAGGAAGCATTGGTCAATCTTCCCCTTTTTGGGATGCGCCGCGCGTTCTATTTCCTCAGTGGTAAAAATAAGACACCCCTTCTCCATCCACTCTACCACATTCTTAGATTTTCCCCAACTTCCTATCCTTTTTTTTTAGTTTCTCCGGCATTTCCCGCGAACTCTCCTACTTCTCCCCATAATTTTGCTGTCGAGCGGGGGGAAGGTGTATATAGCACATGTGAAACACGAACAGTGCCAAAAGTCAAGAACCGGGGAAATTTTTTCTCAAGGCCGCATATTTCATTCAAAAGAGGGCACTATTTACCCTTTACTGCCCCAGTCATCCGAAATCAGGCCAGTTCCTGACCGACTTTTTTCTTGGGCAGATTTTGCTCAAATGTTGTCTCCTGGGGTAGTTTGACCTCCAGAATACGAATATCACATTCGCTCAGCCCGAAACTTCCTGGCGCCCGCGCCACAGGCGCCAATGATTTGGGGTATTTTGGCGCCGGTGCCCGTGGTGCGGGCGCCAGGAGGTTTCGGGTTGAGCGGATGTGATATTCGTGTTCAGGGGGTCAAACTACCCCTGGAGCCAAGTTTTCAGCAAATTCTGCCCACGGAGAAAAAAGTCGGTCAGGAACTGGCCTGGCTGGGGCAGTAAAGGGTAAATAGTGCCTTATTTTATTTATTCATTCGCCTTGAAAGAAAATGTAAGCC
>MU915520.1:0-11327 GCA_036418165.1 Cooperia oncophora
GGGGGGGGAGGTCGTACAGGCTCGACCAAAATCCCCATCGAATGCTGTGCCCTGATGGAAAGTCTGGGAGGTAGGTGCTGGGGAAGGGGTGGGTCGTACCAAGGCCCTCATCTAGGTGGAAGGGGTCGTGCTGACACCCTCTCTCGGAGGGGGGTCGTACCTACACCACCATTTCACACATCACGATGCTGTACTCTGTCCACGAAGACGTGGAATACCTGGAGAATTGAAAGGAGCTTGGAGTAGAATCATCATTATTAGTAAGTACGATGAACGGTAGTTTGTCAAAGTTGGGAATCCCCAACGGGGCTCGCACTTACGGGAAAATTTTTTCCGGTTGTTCAATTCTGGGAGAATTTTTCTTGATTTCTCGATTTTCCGCACTATATATAGACGTGATGACTGAAACGGTAGGGAGTGTGACGAGGGCATGGCTTAGAGCACAGTCACATCAGATTTCTCCATCAGTTATAGCGGGTTCAGGTTGACATCATTGGAGGGAAAGTGGCGCCCTGGATGCGCTGCAATCCGCGTCGCGCCACAAGCCCTATCATTTACATGTATTATAAGTGCACACGTCTCCCCCTCCCCAAATTGGTAAAAACATAGGTAGTTACACTCTAGTTCGCGGTTGGCACCGCGCCAAACGCAGGCGCATTGACACGGCCAGCCGTCCGAGCGAACTACACTATATGAAAGGGGTCGTATAAGAACATCTGGCGGAGAGGCCGTAATTCGGGAAGTGCGACAGACGTGTCCTGGTGGTAAAACTTCCAGGATCGTGAAAAAAGCATGATTTGTCCGGAGGACTAAACTCGTTGACTCCAATATCAGCTACATAGTACAACAAGTCATTGTCCGCATGACCATCTATGTATGTACGTTTTCAAGAATAACTTTAATTCGAATGTGTTGCTTCTACTGCTTTGCCAACGGTTAGCGGTGGAACCGTGTCAAATTACCTAGATTGACGTCTCAAGTAAATCGTCATCTTCAAGAGGCTTGAAAGTGGCTCCAACTTCTTTATTTGCATCTGTCCGTTAAATGAGTTAGCAATCCAGACCATTTGCGAAATCAACGCAACAAGTTAAGAATTGAATCGAAATATGTGAATTGAAATCGTATTCGTGGAGCATTTCGTAGGCGTTGATAAGAACTGATTCCCATTCACTTGCTCCTGCCCTAGAAAGTTGAAAGTCACTAGATCAACTGGATAATTCGTCCATAGTTAACATAAATGAAAATGTTTTTCGGATTTTAGGGCGAATTCGATGAGAACCTTCGTGCACTCCATACATATCTGCGTTTCTGGTGGGGTATTTCAGTTGAAACCGTCACTTTGCCCAGTCAGGACAGACCAACCCCTGAATCAAATGGGACCAAGTAAAGGTGCAGCCACCCGCTTTCCATCGCCCATCCATACGTACATCCTTTGCACGTTTTGGTGACTCTGCATTTTAAGGATGTATTCGTTTTCTGACAAATGTAATGGGGCACTTCCTACGTTCAGGAATCCCGAGCGGGAAGGGGGGGGGGGGTCGCATTTGGTCTTCCGGAAATTTTTCATTTATGTCTGGAGCGACAGCGCAATTTGATTTAAGTCGAGTCTGTACGACCCCCGTGCCCTTTTTTTCCTTGGGGGTTGGTACGATACCGCTGCCGCTACTTCCGGCCGCTCCTCGGCGTCCTGCATGCGATGCGAAGCCGTCGCAGCTGGGAGGGGAAGTGTGGGGGGGGGGGGGTAAATAGGCACATGTGAAACGGTTGCACAATCGCTGAGAAAAATTCGGGAAATAGGCTGGCGCGCCCCTCTCTAGCAATTCTTGCACATTTTGCTCCGACTTCTGCCTACTATCTTCAAAACTTCCCGAACTCCCTACTTGGTTCCCGGGCTCAGAAAGTTGCTTGTCGTGAGGCGGGGGGGGACATAGGGTAAGTAGCGCATGAAAGCAGGGAAGAATGGGCACCAAAAAGGTCAACCCTCCTATTCATACGCCAAAGCTTACAATAGCGTCCCCCGGACCTGCTCCAAAATGATCAAAGCACGGCCTGCGCCCGCCCCCCTTCTACACATGTCGGTTAAGGCCGGAGAAATCACATATCAAAATGAATTCTTTTCTCCATCTGGCGCCAAACAGTGTACGACCTGATCCCTCTCGCCCGGGGCAGCTAAAGCTAGCGACCGCCCGCCGGCCGTAGCATCTCGGATTCCCGATGTGCCCTGTTTTATGGTTGATTTTCCTCTTTCATGATGCTATTCACATGATTTGGGAAAATTCTAGTGAAGGGTGGTGGGGGGGGGGGGATGAAGGAGGTAGTTCATTGTTGCCGCGCCTTTAAGAAAGAAGTGCCGCCCCTCTTGTGGTTCTCGTAGCTTTTCCCGTTTCACTGGTGCTATTACCCCCTCCCCCCCTCCTACGCTCCCTCCCCTCCCTGCGGCTAATTTTTGGAGAAAACCGGAGAATTCCTGGGGAACTTCAGGTTTTTAGAAAAGGTGGTAGGAAGCTTGGAAAAGCTGGAAAGTTGGCTAGAGTAATAAAATAGTAAGGATAGTAGCTAGGAAGGGAAGACGAGGGAGGTCGTAGCAGAAGAAGAAATTGTGAGAGTCGTATTTTTAAATATTCTCATCAGCGGCAGGATGTGTCCTGAATTTAATGCCATAATCCAGTGCAAGATTCAATGGCAGTTGTTTCGAAGGGAGATATCTCATGAAAAACGCATCATGCGCAGGTGAAGACGCGGCCACGCCTACCGCATCTTAGAGTCATGGTTTATACATATCCGGAACAAGTGGCCGTCGCATAGTGCCTCGATTCGAAGGAGGACATTGCGACTAGAAACATTTGCGGATGGGGTCCCTGTAACTTGCACGTTGTCACAATTTATCTTTCTCTCATTTAATCCTGGAAAGGGGGCACATAGAGGGCTGGATGGTGCTGTATGAGTGACTACGCGACTATAGGAAAAGGAATTTTTCAAAGTTCTACATTTACGACAATAGTACACTGTAATTGCAGTTCCAAAGAGTCATTCTATCTATCATTAACAGGCATCATAGAGCGTTTGCACTTCGCTCAGCTCTTCAGCTGATTCGCGCAGTTGCGAGACGAAAAATTATTTGTCCAGTTTTTCAGTGTTTAAACAATGTTTGCAGACATGAAGAGGTGTTCCTCCCATGTCCGAAATCCGGCCACACCCATTCCAGTTCGAAGCTTGTCGTATAGCACTACAGCAAACCACTCATTGCACTCTTGCAAGCAGCTTTGACTGACTTTTATTTCATAATAGTGTTATATAGTAGAAGGACCTTCTATCATGCTCCATCTTCCACAAATTGTGCTCAAAGGGATTAACCACGACCAAGTGTTACGGGGTAGTTGCTCAGTCGTGAACCAGTAGCCCATTATAATTCCCCAGTAGAGAGAGAACCGGAAGAAGCAACTTGGGAACACCTTGAACAGGGACACATCAGTGGCCCGGCATCTTGGACGAGCTTTTTTGACGTCAATTGCAGCAAAAGCCTAGAAAATCGCCCTACGACGCTCCCGGCAACGCTATGTCCACGCGCAGTTCCTCTTGTAAGCCGTTGTCGTTGCAGAGTGAAAGTAAAAGTGGTTGCATTCGTTGCAATACACGCGTTTCTAGCTCCTTTATCTCGGCGTTTCGAGTAACGAAAGTGGTACAGTCTCTACCCGTGCGGACCCGAGTGCCAAATGTCCAGAGGCATTTCGGGGACCACTTGATCGCGGGAACTGTCTCCAAAGGCAATGGATAGGTTGAGACAACTAGAGTATAGGTTAGGTACGCCTAGCAAGGAAAAATGCCCCTGCTGAGAAGCACGTTTTGTGGAACTTTTCTAGAAGTGTTTGCTTATTACCACCACAGCATTAACAATTAACAGCTCCCGCCAAAATCCGCACGCCCACAAATAGCCACAGCGGCTGGCGAATGATCACAATCGGATCGATTGATTTCACCCGCAATCGCTATGCTGGATGGTGTTTTTATTATTTTCCTAGGTTCCTACTCAAAGATTAGTTCCTACGCTATCAAAATATTTTTCTTAGGCACAGTGCAAGGTTTTCTTGCAAATACCACCCTGTCCCTTGGAGGTTCAAAGTTCTTTTCCTGTGATTTTTTTGGATTTTTTTATCGTATCTCTGAACATTCAATCGGCGTTTTACAACGACTCATTTGTTTGTCTTGAAATTATGTTTTTTCAAAGTTACCCTGCAACTGCCCAGATCTTTCCACTTTGTTCGCTAACCAACCGTGATTAATCTCAGGCACATGCTCTTTCAGGTGCTAGTTGAAAAGGTTAGCAAGGGGTCCATCCCGAGCGTAGGCGCCTTTCAGCTTGGGAGGAGCATTTCGCAGCTCATTTTACTACATCAAGGCAATTGATTGGCAGGTCTCACTAACAGAGACTTGAGACTTGCAAATTCTTGAGAATCTGTAAGATGGCAGAGGTAAGCGCCTTTAGTAATAAGAACTTAGAGATCTTCGCTAATTCGCCTTTTTGAGCACCGCCGAGTGCCAGCTGGGATCCCCCTCGTGCGTGTTCGGCGATCTGGTCCCGGTCAATGCACTACTTAGCTCCACCTGTCCCTTTTTCTACGGAGAACCAATACATCGTGACCAGTAGCTTCAAGATTTCTGGGAAACTGCAGGTAGACTCAGGGCACATCATTGGCTGGGAATTCTGGTCGAGTCCATATGCCCCTCCCCTAAAAGGTGGCTTGATACGACCCCCCCCCGCCACCTCCCACTAATTCCTCCTCTGATACGATCGGCTCGCGCAAGGGGTACATGGCACATATGAAACAGGAAAAACCGCATGCCAACCATGGCTCTCTCAGAAGGCGATACGCCCCCCCCCCCCCCCCTTCGACCCAATACGTCCTCCCTATTGCGGAATCCCCAACGATGATGTGCCTTGGGTACACTCACTTCAAGCGACCGGATTATGAAAAAGACACTTTTCGAAGCGGCTGAAATTAGACTGGCTCAGCCTGGACCACCTCTGCTCGAATTTTGCTGATTGGCCCCTTTTCTACTTTATAATGGGAACATTCGGAATCTGGCGCTCTCAAAGGAATATAAAAACGAACAGCAAATACAAAGCGTACAAGAAATACGTTCAAACTAGTCATGGGTGCCCCACAAGTGACCATCCGTCCCACCACCGTTGCCTCCATCGATGTTATCGACTACCATCGTTTTCACCATCTTCAATAGATTTCAAATGGAGATTACATTGTTCCCATTGGAATTCACAAGCTGGCGGCTGAACATCTCACTGTTGTCCAAACATTTCCTCTTTAATTCATCCTTACCGTATTTTCCAGAAGTTAGTTTGATTTATGAGGCCCTTGGCAAATCACTGTTGGTCTGTGGACTTTGCTCGCGTAATTTCGTCCAATTTCGTTCCTCATTGGGATCTTAGGATTGATGCTGTCCAGTTAATTACATTGTATCCAGCACAACTGTCTTGCCAGTGACGAATGTGATCAATCTCGTGGTCGAGCGTCGAAATGCAGGCTGCCGAGAGAAAACGAATCGAGCTTGGCATATTCAAAACAAGGTAATATCACGGATTACTTGTATATTACTCTGGTTTCTATGAATAATTTACATTCAGAAAGCCAATCAAAGAAGAAGAAGATGACAACGAAAAGAACACCGCAAAGAACAACAACGAGCCTTCGGCAGAGCCGATTAAACAGTGAGCTTTTCTCCAGATCATCGTTTTTATGGGAGAAAAAGTGGCCTAAGCAGATGCAATTGGGCACCAGGTGGTTGTTTGTTGCCAAGGCTCTGCCATTCTTTACATTCACTAGCGACTATTTATTTGGTTATCATTGATTCACACTTGAGTAGAGCAGGGCTAGAGTACGGCGAGCTGTTCATCCCTCAAAAAATCGCTTTTTAAAAAATAGAAAAGTGAACTTTCCTCATCTCTTTCTCTTCTGATTTTTGTGAGTCTAATCTGCTGAAGCAATTACCTACTTTCAAGCACTGTAGAGTGCATTCTGGTCGTGCAATCAATGAAAATATCTAGTAAAGCTAGGTGGTCGTCAACAGACAGATGCGCTGTGATCGAACTTTGATGTTTTGGGCTCTTGTAGGGAAATGAAAATTTACGGGCAGTTCAGCGACGGAGGAAGGGGGGCATTTTGCACTTTTGCTACTTCCCATCGACGTGTCGACCCATCTAGACAGCCTCTTCTCGAGTTGACAGGTTTTACCATGATGGCTAGACGAGCTTGCTCCAGCTTCACAAGAATCCGCAGGTTTCACCAGAGGCATGTAAACTGGAAGCAGTGAATCAGCGAAAGTACAAAATGCCTCCCCCCCCCCTTCGTCGATCGGCGCGGAAAATTTATAATAAAATAGTTAAGTTCCAAATCTAAGCGGTAGCAAGCGTACTGCTGGGGACAGCGAGGGCAGATCAACCGCTTTACTAGCTGCAGTACAAGCTTCATGTCCTTTATTTTACGCACGTAATTATGCATCCTAACCTAATGTACTCTGGCTTGGAAAAGAGCAGCGAGCAGAAAATCAAACTTCTCAATTCTCATTCTCGTAGCTTTTCAGTCACCTGCCCAAAGCCTTGTCTTTCTTTTTGAATGGGAGACATTTGGAGACTCTTAAGTTAGGCTTCGTTTATAGCCCTTCTTGTTAGCAAAGGTCCACCGCGCTTTATATTCTACGCCACTCCAACCCGTCTCCTTTGGTTCCTTCATCCTGCTTAGGAGAGGGCATGTTTGAAGAGTCCCTATATTTCTTTTTTTATCGCAAACCTCTGGAATTTGAGCTTCTATGATCCGTTGAACTGTTCGATGGCCCTTGTTTTAGAATTATTTCTTTTGTCCACGTTTAGAGGTTTTTCTGTCAGCTTTTGTGTCCGCTTTTTATATTGAATTGTGATCAGATACACTCCATATCCCGGACATGGGGAGGGCGTGGCTATGCACTTCATATGAACATGGCGTAGGATTCGCTTTTCGTAGGGCACTACGATGTAAGACATTCATTATCCCGTCGCCTGCTAGACAAAAAATGATTGCTATTTCCCTAGTCGGCGATGCCCCAAAAAGCGCAGCTTCCGTCACGCCTGGATTAAATACTCTGCTACGCCCTCCCTATTTTCGTGATGTGGAGCATATACAGTCGTTATCCCTGAGACGGAGTAGGCGTGTCATTTAAAAATAGCGTAGAATGGGTTACTCGCCGAAGATTTCAGTTTACACCTGTCCTCTTGTTCTCTGTTTGATAGAGACTCGACCACAATTGTGTCGATAATGAAAATATCTCTCCAAAAGCACTGCTTCCGAAACGTTCAGTTGAAGTACGCAGCCACGCCTACCGCATCTCATGGATTTCGAGAGTATTTTGCATCTCCTCCAGACTCTTCGGCTTTTGACTTCCTATGACTGGTAAAGTATCCATTCTATTCATCAGGCTTCCGATATGACAACTCTCATGAAGGAATAGATCTAGTAATTTAAGGGTAATGGAATTACTGATTTCGCCTCACAGTATCCAATTTGGCACTACAGCGGTGAACATTCGAGTGCTAGTTTTGCCGAGAGCGATAGCAAAATTCATAGGGCCTCCACCATTACTGGTAATACGATATTCTGAGTTTTATATGTACCCTTGCTGTTTGCCTGATGCGCTACCAGCGCGATCTTGCCGATTCCGATTCCGTCAATCGCTTCCCGTTCGGGGCCTCTGTAATCGAATTAATATGACTCCCTTGGCGGAAATCTTCATACAGCCCTATTTCTAGCATGTCGACCAGAGAATTAGGACAGAAGTTCTTCACACTTAATTGACATCCTAGTGCAGGTAATTATCCCCCTAAGAAGAGGACCTTAGGTCCTACCCCTTCATCCCAAGCTCCCGGACACTTTAACAGACGAAGGTTGGTTCCTTAGGACGATTGGCTGTGTAGAGCTCATGGGAAGTGCTGCAATCAGGAGGATAAGAAGCATGTTCTGCAAATGTTCAGGTTCCGTGAAAATCAAACATCTATTTCAGCATTGGAAGTCTAACGGTTAGGACTTGACCTATAGCTTTCGGTTATGGCTTTCAAAAAGACCCCCTCATAAGACAATGTTAGGGCCACTATTTTCTCGTACTGCCAGTGAGCAACCCTTTTCTCATGGAAGGCATATAAGCGATGAGAGCCAGTGCAGGATAAGCCTGCACTTTTTTGTACCTACCGTTGTATCAATGACATGTGGCACTGCTACTGCATGCATGAGCCGAGAATCACATCGTGGATCAGATTACGCCCACGCCAAACAAACCCTTCATGCCTTCGCCTATTTTGTGCCAAACACACCTGCGGTAGTGAAATCTTCAGCGCCGGCTAGTCCAGTGGCGCAGGCCTTTAGAATATTGAAGAAATGTCGAAATGAAGGTACCTTCAAAGAAGGAACTGATTAGCGGCGAGCGCTCTTTCATTGTTTTACCCTTCTGGGTCTACATTTATCAATGGATTTGGAGCGGTTGAGGATTAGAAGTTACCAAACACTTCCAGGATTAGATCGGACATACAGTGTCTTGAAACTATGTAATTCAGAAAGAATCAGCAGCTGGGACGAAGCAGAAAAGCTCACAAAATCTTATGAAGTGGCGAATGGGAAAGTTCTTCTGCATACGTGTTTATGTGAACTGAGCGATTGACTCTTGGTTGAGTCAGCCAGGCGAGCCATCTGGCGCTGAAAGTCCTCAACTCCTCCTTAATGCCGCTGTTTTATCGGTCTATACCAGCGAAGCTCAGTCACGTCGCACTAGCTAGTCCCATCATTACTGCATTCACCAGTCGCTCTATTCAACCTATGAATTCATTCTTAAGTGATTCTCCGGATGGATTTGACTGGATGAACGGCTCCATGGAGCAAACCTTAGTTCATTTCACCATGTAAGCAATTTTAGTTCACTTTGCATTCCCGTGAATTGTTTGACTTTGATGATTCTCTTCCCTTACTGTGCTGGACACCCTACTCGGTTAGTCTTGGAATCTTAGAAGAGCCTTCCTAGTGCTACCGTGGTACGTTGTACGTTAGGGAATTATCACCGAGGCTGTATTTATTCTCTGGGGAATGGGGGTCGTATAATGTCTGAAAGTGTTTTTTAAAGGTGATTTTTGTCTCACGGGAGCTATTCACTTCACTGGGAGAATTCTAGGGAGGAGGGGGTATCGGCCTTTGAGAGAAATTTGCCGCAATGGGAGAAGTTTTTTAGCAGGTTGTCCATTTTTCCATGGTTTCTCTTGTCTCACTGGTGCTATTGACCCCTCCCCCTCCAGTTCGGCGGCAAACCTTTGGCAAAAAGTGGAACAAGTTTTTAGGAAATTTCGGGAAATGTTCGAAAACTGGTGTAGAAGGCTGGGCTTCTGAGAGGGTCGTACTTTCCGAAAAAAATTTCCAGCGGCAGCACGTGCTCAGCTTGCAACACTCGGTTCGGAGAGCTCCGCTTGGGGGAAGGGAGGGGGGAGAATTGTTTTACAGGAGTTGACAAGTACCCTTAAGAAGAGCTGTCAAGTGGTCCTTACAAACTTTGACAGGTATCACTTCAAAGCCTCACAAGATTTCGCAGGTCTCCACTTGGTGGCTGGACAAGTCGAAAGGACGCGGCGAAGTGCAATGCCCTCTCCAAGCCAAAATGCGCCCTCGATTTTACACTGAAATCGATTTAAAAGTTATGATTGCTGTGATCATTAGAGGATTTCTTTGCTCCGAAATATGCTCTCCCAGATACTTAGCCCGAACTGCCAGCCTTCAAGGGCTCCAGTGTGACAGGGAAGATGATAGCATGCATAGAGCATCCGCTCTCAACCCGCTCACTCGAGTCCTCAAGTGTAGCGCCAATCGGGGGAAGCGTCCGTCGAAAATTTTTCATGTGTGGGGAAGGGATGATCCCAGGGAACAAATTACCCGGGCCGATTCGGTCTACCCTCGGCCCGGATGGCTTAGAAGGTGGAGCTAGATAGAATGGAAAGAGATGATGGCAACTTAATGTGGAACACGTACATTCGCAGGCATTTTGACTGTTTCGATCCGGGTTTCTGTTTCACTCGCAGGATCCTAGCGCCCTTGCCACGCACTTTTGAGCGACGCACACAGCTGTGAACCTGCGCTCCGTAGTGCACGGAAAGGATTCCACCTCACGGGTCATCGCGAAATGTGTGGTCAAGGGCTATTGGAGCGTGGTGCGAAATTTACAGTTTTGTAGGATAGGGCCCTAAAAATTCCTTTGAATTTTTACCTTTCTTGAACAATGTTGTTCAAAATAAAACCACTGCGTCAAGAAGTTACTAATAGCTAATGAAAGAGCTGATAGACCATCAAAGGTTTTTTAGGTAGAATAAAGAACCCAAAATTTTTCCAATCTAGTGGATATCTTCAACAGAGCAGTTATTTTTTGAAACCCTAAAGGACCATTATTTCCCAAGCGGCGCAGCCAGTTTATAATTTCTCTGCCGTACAGATTGTACGGCATTAGTTGGAGTTCGTGCTTAGTTTTAGTTGCTTTCGTACTTGTACTCAAGGTATGGTTGAGAGAGTTCTGCTCGTCCTAATAAAAGTTGGTGTGGTGCGGATTCAAATTACATATTCAAAGCCATGCATTTACATGTACGGTAGTATTCGTGCTAGATTGCACACAAGGGCGTTACGGGGCGTAGGGCGTGTTGCGTATGGCGTGCCTGAATCTCGTTGATACTAGCCACAAGGCTCAAGCGAAGAATTGCGGAGAGCCTTGTTAGATTCCAAACACAGTCAATCGGGCAACATCATAAAAGATAGGGAACAAGGTCTCTGCCATCTATCGATCGGTTTTTTGGGATGCGGCATGCATTCTACTTCCTTTCAGAATAGCATGCGGTATTTTTTAGGATTCCTCGGCTCGGCAAAGGGGCCTTTTTCGCTAATCTCGTGCGAGCTTTCAACACTCATGTACTACATGCCGTGCACCTCATTACATGCCCCGCCCCCAGATAACTCCGCCCCTTTTGCCGCGACACAATTTACACTCACATTAAACACATTTTACACTATATACTGCATCTATAATAGTATTAAATACATTTTACACTATGTACTGCATCTACGCTAAACCCTATTGAAAAAGGCTTATACAATGACTTGCCGGGGCCAGCTGATATAACCAACCTTTAACTTAGGACGAGCAGAACTCTCTCAACCATACCTTGAGTACAAGTACGAAAGCAACTAAGCACGAACTCCAACTAATGCCGTACAATCTGTACGGCAGAGAAATTATAAACTGGCTGCGCCGCTTGGGAAATAATG
>MU915521.1:7890-18522 GCA_036418165.1 Cooperia oncophora
GCCTCGATCTTTCCATAAGGTTGGCTCTAGTGAGCTTGTGGCTTCGAAACGTAGCGCTGACATGCCCTTATGTGATCAGTGATTATCTCATTTTACTCGAGTAAAATTCTTACTGTTAACAACCATCAATCGCACGTTCAGATGGACATTAACGATCACTGGTATTATCGGTGGTATTGGACGAATGTTGGAAACCAATGTTGACACTATCAATGTACCGTCGGAGTTAATAATGGGACGGTGGTTCCAGGTTAGCAAATATTGAATTATTTACGTATCGGTCACTTACCATAGAGTAAAGTAGTATAGCTCTAGGATATGAACAGTTTTACAGAAGTTTTACAAAATTCGGGGTTCCCTGTTGTTTTCGAAACATTGAAACTGTTTATTCAGATGTACAAAGCAGCCATAAATTTCGACGTATTCCGAACGCAGATGTTCTGTCCGGTTGCGTACTGTAAGTTGGAGTTGTCCCAGTTTTTTTGACAGATGTCGGCGTCAATAAATTGGACCGTTTTCAATTTACGTTCGGTCGTATAACTTACCGTTTACAGTCTCGCCGAATCCCATAATGGGTGAAGACGGTTTCTCAATGGAAGAGGCCTATAGAACAGTGTCAAAAACTGGGCCAATTGAGACGTACAAACGTGATATGAACAAAGTTGGACCTGGTCAATACTGGATGTACACAGAGGAGTACTTTTACCCCAGACAATGTGGGCATTTTCAAGTATTTTTTGAAAAGATGAGAAAATGAGCAGGTGTGTTTAGTCTACATCATCGCGGCTGGTCCTTCATTCCATAACGAGACTGGCAAAGCAGACGAACCAATTCAGTACATTGCCGTCACAGACGCCAATAGACTATCCCTTGCAGTCTACGCCCGAGATCCACATATCTTTTTCCAGGTAGAGTTTCTCCTCAGTTCTTACGGGAATGGCGAAGGTGTAGATAGGTGTTCAACGAGAGCGATGAGATCTGTTTATTTGGATATTAGCGTGGCGAGATCTCCGCCAGATCTTATCAGAAGCACCGAATCGAGTTTTCATTTCAGCGATGACCGCATTGACCTGAAGTGTCTGGCGTGCAATCTTGGGATCTTGTAACACAGGGTGCCGACTTACGCAACGTCGCCGTCCAGAACGAGCTCCGAAATGAGCGCGCCGGAGAAAAAATCTGGGTCATGCACCATGAAAATCAGCATTACGTAACCCTTACGCGATTTGTTGTCAGCGCTACCCTAAGATTATCAGCGAAAAAACGGTGCCAGATTCTTTGAGAATAGCACGGGCTATCAGATATTGGGGATTACCTACATGCAGTGAAGAACTACTCTCCGAAAAAGTTACTCAAATTGTAAGACTTGACTTGAAGGCAAATGCAATTTATTGCAGAAGTACAACAAGGACATTCTGGAGTTCATGGAGAAGAAAGGTTTCGGTGGTCGTGTATTCTGGAACAGTCCTCGGCCTATCTATCAAGGACCAGACTGTGAATGGCCTTCAGAGAAGGAGGTCTTCGCCAGGCGGTGAGTTCCAAGCTCCAGCTTTTGAGTCATACTAGACTAGTGGAGTGGTAACTCACTCCGGATCCTGTGACCCTGCATTTTCCCGTAGTCAGGGTGTGGGCGCAAATCAGTATTCGATGAAAAAAATTAGCTTAGGATCGTTCTTATGGTTCAAGGTTCTTTATCCCAGCCCAAGCCAGTTCATGCTGAACTAGAAATTTAGTGAGACTGGGCCATACTCTATGACTCAGCAGCATTTGCCTATTTGGCCCCATTTGTGAAGGCCACCTTGACACCTTTACGGTCCCATATAAAGTATGGGGTGCTCCGGGAAGTTGTTTTGTTATGATGACTGCTGCTTAACGGTGCCATTCGCGCTCCGAAACTTATCTTAAGAGTACTGAGCTATGGGCAAAAGTAAGGGGAAATGAGCGAAAAGTAAATACAAGTTTGGACCCCCCCCCGCCCAGGCAGGTCTCGACCCCGTACCTCAAGCAATTCGTGAGACGCGGAATTGAGTCACGTATAGTGTCAAGACTTTTGCCCATAACTCAGCACTCTAGCGGTGGTTCATGATAGGGCTACTGCTGGTTTGCTGATCAGTCCCACAGGGCCAGGAAAATCCTTTGATGGGTGTCTGAAGTATAAGCTTTCCCTGACCAGTAGCAGAAGAAGGCCAATTAATGATGAGTGAGAATACCTATTCCTAGGGCTAATTCCATAATTTTCATACAATTATCACTGTTTCAGAGTGCTGAAGAATCAAGAACTGGCTGAGCGCAGCCGCAATGGTACCGCTGAGCCAGCCATGTCCGGTATGCCATTGGCGGATATACTGCGTGATCCGAAGAAGACACTCGAGCGTCTCGTGGGCAACCAAGGTCACTGATTCGCCTCGATCACCAACGACTCACTGACCTCGTTTCACCATACACCATCGTCGTCATCGCCACCGTCCGTAGCCGCGCTGGTCGCCGCACTCAGGTCCACCCATCGACGACGCCCTCCGTCGTTGTGTTAACGCCGTCACCACAACACCTTCTCCACGCCCCACGCCAACCACATAATATCTCTGTTTGTGTGTCTCTGTGTATCTCGCAATAAATCGTGTCATAAAGGGCATTCAGTCTCTGTGTCGATCAGCTCCGTCAACGCGTTCTCCTAGAAGTGTCCAGTAGCGCCGCGGATCAGTCGGATATGCAGTGGTTGTGTGCGTTGGTTGTTGCCGTCGTGGTCATCTCGTTGGCCAACGGTCAGCATGACGCATTCGCCTTACCACAAGCACCACGTTATGCACCAAAACCTACTGTACCACCTGAATATTCGTCGTTTTTCGAGCTTGATGGGCACGCTCGTGAACTCGTTGACTCATTACTGGGACCACGTCCTGGTGGTCTTTTCCCTGAAAAGACTTATGAGATTGGTGCACCATCAGAGCCGGTTAGTGGTAACAAACCTGTTCATGTACCATCGACTCTCGAGCGTACCCTCGAGCAGTTTTTCACTGCTCCTGAACCGGCAAGTGGCCAAGCTTTACCTCCTGGATTCGGCTCTGGATTCTCTTTATTGAACAATAACAAACCTGTAACCTCATTCGGTTCCACTATGCGTAGAGCTCCACAGGTTTGTTTTGAATTTTCACTTTTTTTCCTCAATTTTTTTCCTTTTCTATGACACAGGAAAATCAGGGCAAATCACGCCAAGTGATAATCTCGTACGAAACCGTTAATCATTGAACAAATCACCGTGAAAATGAAATCGTTTGGCCGAGATGTCGTAACTGTCGGAATGTGGTTTCCTGTGATTGATGATAGAACTGAGAATCGTTTAATCGGATTACCTATCGGATTCACATTTCAACGCGAAACTAGGCCAAACTCTATGCCCACCGCTACAGTAATTTCATACTGTACTCACTAGTATTAATTCTGATAAGTGGAATGGGGTAGTACTCATCAGCGGTACATACACTAACATTCTCATTATGGTCGAAAAAATTCCTTTGTAAAAGGTATCATTTTTGCAGAAGAGCACCTCAGAAGAAGTGGAAGGGTCCGGTGAAGAACCCAAAAGTTCCATTATGGGTATTCCAAAGGTATAGCGTATCATTTTGCAACATTACAGAGTAATTAGAGGTAACCATGTGTAACTTTTGAGGTGTTTCCAAAACTTCCCAAGGCGCCCATCGCTCAGCCAGAGCCAATACGGAGACGAGAGCCAAGCATCATTGGAGGGACTCCTAATCTTCCTCTGATTCCTGCTGCCCCAGAGGTATACTGGAAGAGTTTAGATAGATTTTGATGTAGTAATGTTAAGCTCTATATACTCGTTAAAGGTACCTGAGGGTGGATTTCTACCCGCCGACATCAGACGTTCACCTCAGTCCGTCTCAGGTGTAGCCTCATCTCTTGATGACGACGATTCATCGGATATGCTTGAGGACGAGGTGAACATTTGAATATCTTTGAGCTGAATTGAAATTTCAAGTCTTACTTCAGTTCGCCGGTGAAGAGTCTTCAACTTCATCTGGTGGTCTTATTGGCACCATCTTCAATCTGATCGGCATGGGACAAAAGAAGCTCGCTGAGGCCAACAAGGGTGGAGCGCTTGGTGCAAAAGCCAGTGCCGAAGTGCGTAACTGGTAACTCCCGGAGTGCATGTCAGTGGTACAACAACGTCCTCGCGTGAGGATGCCATTAGGAGCGTGCAATCTTTTTTTGAAAAAATCTACATAGGAGCGAATCTATTCAGGACCAATATCCCCAGGGTTATAAATGGGTGAGCCATACAATGCGATGGTTGAGCAGAGACCGGCTTTACCAACTGTTTTAATTGCCAGAACGGATAGCGGCATGCTTACGCGACACGCTGCACGGTGCACGTACTACTGACATACACCAGTGACTTCACCACTCCAGAAGGTATACCAGTACAAAAAAATTTTCAGGACAAGAATGCTTTCGGCAAGGCTGTGTCCAACTTGATCGGAGGAGAAAATAGCCCACTCCCAGCTAAGAATATGATCTCAAACGTTTTGTACAAGGCACTCACGTCAGGAAGCGTGCAGGTTCGTGAAAGAATGCAGGTCAAAGCAGTAACATTTCCAAGAGCTGTATCTATTCAGCCCAACGACACTAAAGCTGAGAATCCTGAAAATCCATTCGCTCCTCTGAGCAACGGCTCGATTGTTCTTACTCCTGCTCAATCAGCGGCTATCACAGAAAATCTGGAAATGGTGCAGAACTTCATCATTCAACCATCGTCACCACTTTGTACTCAAAAACCGGAACCAGTTGCCTTTGATTTCTACTCATTTATGGGCCAATGGTATCAGGTCAGTTGTACGCCAGTGATTTGACTTATTCGGTTTATTACTTTTTAAATTTTAATCGATGATTCGGTTTTCTACTCGCCTAACAAGTGAATTGACCTCGAATCAAGCGTTTTCGATATATCCAAGGCTGTTCATTGTTTTGTATTGTTCGAGCGTAATCATGTGGTTGGCAAACAACTCGTCCTACTCATTTCTTTCACTAGAAATATTTTATATTATCCCTTTTTACCTAGTCTTCTTCATTTTTAGGTAGTCTACAGCCCACCCTTCTCTACTGGTCAATGTAGTATGGTAGCATACAAGAAGCTCAACGATGTCAATAACGGAGGTGCGCACTTTGAACAAGTCTTGAAGGCGCTCTAAAAAAGGGGCCCTTTTCAGGACCTGGCTCAATTTTCGAGACCTTCGAATATACAACTGATGGAACCCCTTACGGCAAGCCAAAGATCAGTTCCGGCTATGCAATGATCCGTTCGCCTGGAGAGCTCATCTACAGGACCACATCGAACCAAGAAGACGTGAATGGTGAGAGCAGCTTTTCTTCTGGTCCAAATTCGCTTGTCACGCGCATGTAAGGTGCCTAAAATGGAAAGGGGCAAGGCAAAATCCCCCGTGACGTAGTTTGTGTACATTTGTCCTTTGTGTCGAACCACATCCATATGTTGACTCTCCTCTTTCACACACTGGTTACTCACAAGTAATCCGGTTTCACTGATGTGGGTCAAATTGAATGCGGAACGGACATGAGTGACCAACGGGCCAGTTGCAGTCATGCATGACTCAATCATAACCATTCAACGACAATAATCATCACTATATCGGACATGTTTCAGTGCACGTACTTCATGTGGGACCGTTAAATGCGAATAACGAGTACGACTATGCGATCATGTCAACCAACTGTAACTTCCCACTCTACGTGTTCGCTCGTGATCCAGTTACGTATAGGCAGGTTGGTGATCAAGTGCTTAAATACTCAGTGGTCAGCTAGCTACTCTATCAAGAATACACACTCTGTATCCAAGAAACAGATTGGTCGTAACTGCGTACTTAATGGACCGCGTGGCAGTGGCCTTGAAAAAATTTGTTTCTACCAACGAAATGATTCGCTGTTCGCACTTGGAACCTAATGACACTCAACTAATGAAAATGAAGCCTAACGAAGTCGAGTAGTTGTAGGAACGGGAGCACTCCTCGATGCCGCTGTCACGAGCGACACTGAGTCCGTAAGTACGGTCCCTCCCACTGTGGGATACAGTGTGTCAAAAGAAAAGCCTGAGGCGCAGGTTATCTCAAAGCAAGACACAACGGTAGCACAAAGTAATATAACCCAAACGCAATGGTAGCTTTCTGAGATGCGCAACGCAATCTTTCCGGGCTCGGCCAACTAATCGACTTGGAGGGATTGAAGACTTGAAGGCTCCTGTAGGAGCCGATTCACACCCATGTGGCTTTTGGAAGTCCCCCGAAGACCCCTCATGAGCGAACAGGAAGGGACAACCCTGCCAAGTGTGGTTTCGCTAATGTAGTTCCCATCAAGAGTTACCATGAACTCTTTAACTAGTACAACCTTGACGGAGAAGATTACGGTGGCAGACCCATTGTATGAGAAAATTGTGTTTATTAGTGCACGGCGACCATCTCCATTGTGCACATAATGGTGCATAGATGAACTCACCAGTATTAGGTGTGGTAAAATAGGTCACAGTGGAATCAACGGGTTCTGTCAAAAGGGCATAATGAATAGAGAGACAGTGGGAAGTTGAGTAATCCGGGTTTCAGTAAAAGGATTGAAAAGTTTCCCAAATGCCTCGAAATCACCTGTCGGAATGTGAGTTTTGTAATCTGTGGAAATCACCTATTGTGCAGAGCCGGTGCGTAGGACTTTGACTGTTTAGTTGTACTGCAGTATGATTTGCACTGCAGTACTGCACATGTTCTGCAGAAAGTGATGGACAAGTTGTGGCGTAATTGAGTGCTAGGCTAAATTTTCATGGCAGTCTTGACAAGAAGCAGGTGGTCCAGTGGTGAAAGGGACAGCATACCACGAAATCCGCCCCGTGGCCATATCTCAGATAGGCTTAGGCAAACCTTCAACTGTGGGTTACTTGGTCCCGGACTTGCTCGGAAGGGAAAATACACATTTAGTATCTGACTAGGGCCAAGTTGCATGCAAAATGTGGAGGAGATTCAAGGTTGAAATAGGCTGCGTGGCGTGTCCCAAAAGGTGCTGCTTACAAGCAAAAATTCTTAAAAAAGTCTTTAAAAACTTTTTAGCGCAAGGAAGCAAATGGGTCACATTGAGAAGACTGTAGTCATCATCCTTCTTGTACAAACACAGTGATTATTGAAAAAAGGTATAAATTATTTTTAGCGTTACGAGACCGAGGTGAACACGATCCTGGAGAAGAAGGGCCTTGTCAATGGCATATCACGCCTTCTGAATATCGTTGCACCAGTAGAAAATTCGTTGTGCACGTTCCCACCGTCACTTTTCAACATTCACGGTTGAATTCGTCCCAAGTTGCTCTCTATCTCTGAACTCGCCATCTTCATTCCTGTCTGATCTGATCCTTAGGGTTTTCAATCGTCTTTCCGACTCACTTTTCCCGATCCATTCCTTTCACGTCATATCGCCTCATGCATTCCATACCAAGCGTGTTGTTATTTATTTTCGTTATTTATTCAATTTACCTATTGAATATTGATCGACTTTCACCTGAACATCCAGATACCGTGTACTTCGGCCGAGGTTCCGTGCATTATGTTGTACATAGCGTTCTACTCGATAGATAATGTTAATAAGTTGAACTTGTTAAGAAAATAACTTCCATTGTTAGTTCAATCAAGTTAAATTTCTAATTCATGTTTGACACGTGTTGGTAATAATATTGAAATTACAGTAATAAATTCGATATATTTCTGAGGTTTGAACAGCATACATTGGGCGTTCTCGGGACGAAAACCGAAATAGCAGGTCAAATGGACCATAATTTCCAGCAAATGCATCTAAGCAATTCACAGTGGAGATTTATGAGGTCTATTTAACATCATTGGACGAGTTCTCATGGTAACAGCTGGTCGAAAAGGTTCCACATCCATCAATGTACCAGCGGTTGTTAGTAGATTCAATAGGATTCATTACTACGTTTCATATAGGAAAGGGTTACTCGAGGGAGGGGTAATGACCTTGTTGCGCCTCCAGAGAAAGAGCAGTTTCCAACAGTTCCCGTGCAGGCGTACTGTGCTCGAGTTCTCTACTCGCTTTTTTTTGATAAGACTAAATTAACTGGTCTCAGTATTAGTAATCTCAGTACGAAACTCAACAATTTGCTTATTCCATTAGGGACCACGACCCAACCATAGAAGCTGGCTCAAAAGTTTTAGAATTGACTAAAATCTCCCAGGGTTAGGTATTAGGTTGTATTTTACGAAAAATTCAAGTTATAACTCATGAAGTGGCCTAGGTTTGCCTCCTCGTCTACGGTTTGGCTACCCCTTGTGGAAACTCTGCCCCTGAAAAAAGAGCCGTTAAGAGGTAAAGGGTAGCCTCCCCTTCCCGCTAACCAGAGGGCGTTAGGGCGTCATCCTCACACTTGGGTAGGCTAGCGCTTGCGCACGGAGCGCTTGATCCATCATCTAACCTCTTTGTCTACGCCTAAGTTACACAGTTGGAAGTGGCTCCAGTTGTTCTACAGCTTTGATTTAAGAAGTGTTATGGGCTGTAATGAGCTTTAAAATGCAAATGAATTCAGACGTTTCAAATCTAATTCAAGTGCCCATCTAGCCTCTCCGACAGTTGCTTCATCTCCAGTTCACTACAACAGTATCTTACGACCACGATGTAAAGTAATTCTATGGAAGTTGAGGTGCTAGGCTGTAGTAAGAGTGGTTCAGAGTCCATTAAATGATTTCAGGGTAAAGCTAAAAAGTAAACCATCTGATCTTGGCAGTTTGAACAACCGTATTCGATAAAGAGCGTAGGTAATGGTGTTGAAATAAGAAGATAAATTGTCAATTGACTTTGTGCCGCGAAGACAAAATGGCCAAAAGAAACGTCGGACGCTTTTGACAAAACAACTCTAGCCTCGAACGGATAAATCAAAATGCCGCGCCTTGGAACGAGCCCATGGGTTGATTTCTTGCAATGAACCAACTCTATGACCCCACAAGAGACAATGGAGCATTTCATTTTTTTAAAGGTTTGTTCTTTGTTCCGGCAGCTACCGCGAACGCTGTACTTTGAAGGCGGACTCTGGAAGCGGAAGCGGCACTTAAAAATGGAAGGTAAAACCGCAAGCACTTTACGCCTCCAACTTCGTCTACCTTAGCAACTTTCGCCGCAAAACTGAACGCAAAGTTGCTTCATTTAACCTTCGCCATCACAATCGTTTCATCTTCGATAAGTCATCCGCGCGACCGTTCGCTTTTAACCATAATTGGCTTAATTTCATTCCTGGTTAATGGACAGCGCAGCTTCATCAATGCCCTCCTACGACAAGGGGCAAACGAGCCAGACTACCTACTGCCCTCCAAAGCGTGGAGACACCCTTGTATGACATAGTCCTCAATGAAAATGAGCGTGAAGCTCGAAACCATCGCAATAGCGACAAGAGCGAGTGAAATGCGCAGCAAAAAATTAGCTGAGGGTCAGTATCTGCTAAAATGTCTCCCCCTCAAGGGACACTTCCAGGACGCCATGAGAGCAAAGCTTCATCCGTGGATTCGAGATACCACGACCCACTTTTGATTCGATACTTTGGCACAGCATCACAGCAAAGCTCGCAGTTCTTCACGGTTAATCCCATAGTTCTCCTCTTCTGCATTTAGAGAGAGAGAGAAAAAAAAAGAAAGAGAGAGAGAAACATGGAGGCTTGGTTTGAATAGCATGTGGGAACTCTCTCTCCTGAAAAAAGGAAGCCCTATAGGAGCTAAAGGGTAAGGAGGCCCTCCCTCTCCGTCAATCAGAGGGTCTCATTCGTAACTCCTTCGATTTCATAGGGACTGAACTCAGAAGATGTTATTTTTGTTTTATATTGAATAAGGGCTGAACGAAATGCTTGACTGTGTCACTTTCTATTTCCCCGACCCTGAAACTTTCGATTCTCCACAAACATTAACTTGCAGTTTCCAAATAACCTCAGCTCCGATATGTAATAATACTATCAAGTCATTGCACTACTATGTAGTAATACTAATTCGTCCTGTATGCAGAGCGCGATCTCTTCAATCTTATCATGAAGCGCAGATTTTTTTCAGTTCCCTTGAGAGGGGGAGGGTCTTTTGCTAAAGAGGCGCCATTGAGTGAGGCTAAATGGCGCCGATCGGGCACCCTTAGCATTTCTTGGAACTTTCGTGTATCCCGTTAAAGGCCCTTTATGGAATGGAACAATGGCGACAGTTTTTGACGGCGACGATTCCAGTGCATGATGGGATGACGATGAGCGGCGGATATTTGCCGATGAACTGAACTTCACCGAACACGTTTTCAGGTCAACCGTATTGATGAGGCATGCAGCGACGGGGTGAAACCGGGGGGAAAATGTAGGCCTCCACCGAACGTACGGCCCCCTCTTCGATCCACCACCACCACGATCACACCAATCCGGTGCCGAATTGTGTCGATCGGAACCCCCCAGCATCAGAGTCAGTAGTGAGATGCGTCGCGTCGTCACGCTCATCTCCATCGTCATCGTCGCCGTAACGGCCGCACCAGCTCAACAAGCACCCTCCTTCGAGAGCTTCTCCAATCATGCAACACTTACAAAGGTAGGTACTTAATTAAATTTCT
>MU915522.1:1948-18007 GCA_036418165.1 Cooperia oncophora
ACAATTTACACCAATATGAAGAAATCCTGAGGGTTAGTGAGACAAAAAGAAAACAACAGGAAAAAAACAAAATGAAACAAACGGAAAAACAAAAACGGCACGAGAAGATGGGTGCCGTCAAGCTTTGTGCACCATGTGTTTTTGCAGTTAATACTCTGACCGTGGTTTATGAAATGTTCTACGCAATTCCACTCAAAATAAACTTGCTGACGAGCACACCGATCTTCCAAAGTTTCCTTTGTACTGTTCTTTTATTCTTCTAGTCATTGCACGTGGTCTTGTCTTTTTTTGAAGCGTGTACGCGTCGCGAAAATATTTTTGAGAATATCCTGCAGCTTTTTTCCTTGTGTTCTTCGAGCGAAACCTCTTTGCTCTCGTAGATTCACGTTTTCAGGGTAAATATGTCTCAACCTAATCATAAACCAGGGAGCGGAAAGCACAAGAGGTATGCGATAACAACTCGAATTTTGCATTTTCTCTTTTGTCTGCTTGTCCGTCCTCCTGCCTTATTTCGGTATTAACGCGTCTTTATTTCAGCCGAGGTCCAGACTTTATCTGCAAGCCCCGTTTTCGAAATACTCTGCCGGACGTGCCATTTCCCGGGAAATTCCTACCATGTCCATTTCGTTGAGTTAGAAAGGTTAGCTCATTATAAGGGACCTACAGCAATGTGGTGCCTCCTACAATAGTCTCAGCTGTTATTCATGTTTATTTGCAGGTTTATCGACTACAAACCTACCTCCTTAGAAATGGAATACAAGTTTGAAGTTCAGTGTGAAATGGATATCGGGTTGAACCTCGATCTCATTGATCCCAACACGTACAAAGTCGACAGTGCCGCCGAAATTCAGGTCCTCTATCAAACTATTATCCCTGTGTAGGTTTTCATTTGGAGGTTGAAGGCACACTTGCTCAGATCTAACGTTTCACTTGCGCCCTTGCGCTTTATTTAGAGACGAACTCTTAATTAACACCTCAGAGGAAGCGGTCCATGACTGAGAATTGCGTCAAGAATCCAATGCCTCTGACTGTAGTGCGAAATGTGCCTTCAGCTAAAATCCAAGTGCTCCACGTATTTCCATGAACACTGGAAATAACAGCTCATCTTTCTATTTGTTTAGCTTAACGAGAAGGATGCCTTACTACTGGAAGATGAAGATTCAAACGCTAAACAGATCAAGAGGTAGTTTTCAGTTTTATAATGTTCCTTTCTTTTCAAGCAAGAGGTTGTTCATATCATCACATTAGATCAATCATTTTAGAATATTTATTTCTTTCATTGGTTTACTTTATACCAGTAGTACTCTTTCGTGTGCAGTGGGTCTTCTCCTCACACAATTTCTAGAAAGTGGGCAAGTCGAATCGGCCTGCCTTCCCACTTATATCGTGCGCCTACCCACTTCCTATCGTTTATCACACTTACCGCTCTCCGGACTCTTCTGGAACCGAAGAATTTTTGAAATTTTTTGGCTAGCGCCGCCTCTTCATAGAACGCCTCTCCCAGTGGGGGCCTCTCCCTCATTCCATGCACTTACCCTTTTCCTATCAATCCCACTTTTTCCGTTCTTCAGGCTCAATTTCGAATTGAATTATGCGTTTTCGAAATACGTGGCTCCTGGCTGAAAGCAGACCAGCCCATAGTGGGCCGGGCTTTGCCCACTTCATGTGTGTACCGTACATCCTCAGAACTGCTGTACCCAACCCACCCTTGACCCGGCTCCAGAGCTAGCTTTTCAGGCGATGTCAAATTTCCGGACAGACCTGAGAAGCAGTTCATATTTACAGAAGTTTCCACACATTTCAATAGCACAAAATAGAATATTGAAAAAAAACCGAATGGGAAACTTGTAGGATAAAATTGATTCGCCTACACTGTTTCTATCCGTACTTAAGGTCTGCACAACATTCCAAAGTGGTTCCGTGGATGCGAAAAACGCAGTATATTTCATCAGAATTCAATAGATTTGGTGTAGCTGCAGACAGGTGAGTGAAGCATTTTCTGTTTCACTTGGCTAATAGCTCGTTAACTTTTATATTCAATTTTCGATTTTCATTTACAGGCAAGAAATCAAAGTAGGATATAACCTAACAAAGAATAAGGAGAACTTGACGATATTCCGCGATAGGCAGAGCCAAATTACTCTGATCACAAAGTCTTTCGAAGATGTAGGCTTATGGCTTCCATATACTAAATTATATAGCCTTTTCGTAGATTTTATGATTTGTTTTCAGTGCAAAGTACCGATTCGGAAACATTTCACAAAGAAAGGAGTTACTGCCGTCGAGGAGATACCCATATTGCCAGATTTTACGGTAATTGCATTAGTTTTCTTGGGCCATTTATAGTTTTTTTTGGGCCATTTATTATATCAAGAATTACGCTATGATTATGTGACGCTTTTAATTATTTGACGTTTTCGTTCTTTGCCTCAGAAGGGACGCAAATTTGGACGATTTTCTGTAAAATAGCCCAGCGTCTGCGCCAAATACATTGTTTTGAATCGATGCACACAGTATGTACCCGCTACTGTCACTTCTCAGAGTCCAACCCGGAATGCAGCCGAAGCTTTATTACGCTACATAAGTGCTTTGTGTATGGGCGCTTTACCTTATGGGGTGGGGAGAAGTGGGGGAGGAGGGTGGAACGCATTTGAAGAACATCTTGTGAAAGAAAGGGTTTTCCTTATGGCGTTAAGGATTTTCGCCCAACTCTAAAAGAGGGAGGCAGCTTTGAAGTGAGTGAATTCTATTCGAATGACCATAATTGTAGATTTACATAGTTAGTTCTTTGTACGCCCTCCTCCCTTCAGGGCTGCTAGCGCCAAGTTTACTCTCTGGGACCAGTATGACTCCTTAACGCAGAAAATTTGTCGGAGTTTTGCACGAGCGCAGTTAAGTTCCGAGTTCGCAAGGTAAGTGCTTCTGCGATGCGGAAATTCTATTCAAATTTCCGAAATTCGATGCAAATGTAGCCTGGACTGAGTACGTGCGAAGTACCGAGCGAACAAAGCCTCGACTAGTTTTGAGTTTTTCAGCTTTGGAAGTATCCGTTCGCGGTGGTGCAGTTCGATGTTGATCCAACGCTAACAATTCGCACCCGAGCTCTGTGATAGTATGGTTACACAAAGTTACATCAAGTAATACTTCCTGGTAATTTTTCTGAATACTTTGTGATAATCAATTCCTATCGTTTCAGGGGCATGCAAGACGACGATGGCGAGCAATTTGTAGCTCATTTCATTCCAACAGTAGAAACTCTCCAAAAGACACTTCACGATAAGGAAGAAGGTCGAAGCTTGCGAAGAGGAAGGAGGCTGTGTAAGTTTCACTGATTGCACTGTATATTACACAACTTTAATGGACTTTCTTACAGATATTGGCTATATTAATCGAATAGTACGTGGACCCCAGTGAAGAATAAGAACACGAAAGGTTTTGAGCGCGATAACTACTTCGTTTATTACAAGGATCGATGTTTCCATTATAATGAACTAGAAACCAAAGTACGGTGGCCACGAACGGCCGCCTGTATGCGCATCGAGAAGGTGGGTTTCGTTCGTTGCTCAGTTATTCGCTGTTTTTATTTTCCAACTCTTTTTTCCCTTACTTAACGATCTTCTTTGAGCTACATTTTTCAAAACTCGATCTTGTAACATTCTGCTAATTCTGTGTGCTTTTAGCCTAACACGCGTCTGAATATTACGTATACTGCTCCTACTGAAGCTGAAATGCAACAGATGACCTGAAAATCAGAGTGAAGTGTTTGCTGAGGAACTACGACTGCGGACGATGAAGTTGAAGTGATGGACGGGTAAGGGCTTCTTTCCTGTTAAGCTAGCCAGTGCAAACAGCGTTGTCGCAGTGACCACCGATGGGAGAGGAGCTGTGCTTGCCCAGTACAGGTCGGGATATCTCTGTATACAATTTTTCTTGTTTTGAGTGCTGCACAGCTGTGGCGCCCCAGCCCCATCCTCTTCTTCACAAGGCGCATGACGGAAAATTTGTGTTGAAGGCTGTATGTGCGAGCCGTTGGTAATTATAGAGGGAGTCGTGCTGAAAAAGAATTTCAGGAGAGACGGCGGTACTCACACTGCCAGATAACGCGTTACATGCTACTTAGGTTGTGAGGCACCGGTCTTGTAAAACGCAGAAATAGCAGTAGCTAGCGGGATGAAGCGGCTAAACATGTACCGGTAGGCTATGGAATGGGTTTTCTTGGACGCGAAGGCGGACGTTGTCGAGCCGTTTGTCATGCATGCAGCTACTGAGATTGTGAGGTCGTAGGAGAAAGTTAGAAAACCGAATAAACGAAGACCGTGCCAGCGAAACCAGTAATGGGTAGCCCTTCATCATGATGCGCATTTTCCTTACAGCCTATCCTGATGCCTGTTATGGATTGGAGATCGATCCTTTCCGTTCTGATACTTCCCATGTCCGCTTATTGAAGCTTTTCTAGTCCCTGGACGTGACCTAAGCTCAACTTGATCGAACCGTTGTTTTGCTGCTTATGAGAAGCCTTGTCCTGGGTAGTTCGTTTCAAACTGAAACTTAGCTCAAGGGCTTTGTGAGTTCACGTGTAAGCGTCCATTTCACCCGCTAGCGGTTATGTAACGTATGACAAACTACTATGCATTACTAAGATTAACGGTTATTTTCTATGGGTATAATACTCCTGAGTTATGTACTTAGGCATTGTTGTTCACAATTTTCCTCGGTTTCTTTTTATTTTGTTTTTTTTCTTACTTAGTTCTGTTTCCTGGTTTTGCAGGTTACTTGACCCCGCTGAGCAGTTTTACCGGTTTTTATATAGCATGAATGTAAAGCAAGATGGCCATGGAGCTACGTAGTGGAGCGGCCTGTCGGGCTGCAGAATGCGAAGCGCACTTGTCCAGATAGGTGAGGTGCAGGTGGCGGAGTCCGCATGAGGTCGAAGATTTGCATAACGTTTCGTGATAACACTCACGAGTTCAGATAGGGACAACAGGCCTGGTTTCGTTTCTTCCTCTACAGGTGCTCTTTTACTATCCAGTCATGTTGGCTTGCTTCCTTACCCATCCCCTCTCCCTCATTATAATTCTTACTTCATTCCGACTATATAAGGATAGCATGTAATGCTTTCAAAAAAAAAATAAGATTTTCCAGACAAGGGATCGGAGAAGTCTGATGGTGAGGAAGGGACAGAGAAGGAGAAGGAAAAGAAGGACGAGTCAGGTGGATCAGAAGGCTCAAACAGTGAAAAGGTTAGAGTTCATCCATTTGTAGCTACTGTTGCTTAACTTCTTATTTTTTAACCTTCATAACTTCCAAAAGCCGAACGAAGAGTCCGCAAACCTGTAATTTTTCATTGATTTTGTAGACAAATTTCCAACAAATTAAGTAAAGCTGGAAAGAATGTAGAGTGTATAGTAGACTTTTGTGGTCGTTTCAGGAGAATAGCACGGATAACGAGAAAGATAAAGATGGTGATAGTGATGATGGCGACAGCGATAGTGAAAATAAGAAGAGCGCTAGCGAGAAGGACAGCTCAGATGAAAGTGACTGAAGGTAAATTTAAATTAGCGTAAGCAATAACAAAAACAGTTTATTACAGTGTTCTGTGAAAACATTGCAGGTATTTTCATTTCTTTTCCTCCGGCTTCTTTTCTTCGGCAGGTTTCTGCTCGCTTTTCTTCTCATCTGCCTTCTTTTCATCCGGTTTCTTTTCATCAGGCTTCTTTTCCTCGGGCTTCTTATCGTCAGGCGGTTTCTGCTCGCTCTTTTTCTCATCCGGCTTCTTTTCGTCGGGCGGTTTCTGCTGACTCTTTTTCTCCTCTGGCTTCGCAGCACCCTTTCCTGTTTGTCTAATGACTGAAGTAGAGAGCTTAAGGTCTGCTTTGTCGAACAGTTTCTCCGGATCTTCATTGTCTTTGTTCTGTAATAGATCGTTACTGTTTGCCGTTTCTTTTTTTGTAACCATTCTTATAAGAAATTAGGCGCAAGTCGTCTGAGGAGCCACAAAGGAGCGTTTGGGCGTAGTCCGGCAACGGAGGAAGGAGGGGGGGGGGGCATATTGCACCTTCGCTGCTCCCCATCGTGGTGTGGAACCATCAGTAGAGATTTGTGGGTAGTTTTGTAGTAATTACTTATCAGCACTTGTAATGAATTCCTGATAACCCTTGTAAAGAAATGAGCATGACAGTGGGAACTGGCGAAAGTACATAACGCCCCCCCCCCACCCCGTCGCCGAAGTGCAGCCTAAGGTCCTTCGTGCGAGCCTCGGAGCGCTTCTCTTTAAAGATGGGGTTCTTTGGGTCAGGCCCAGACATGGATAGGTCATCCAGCTAGAGAGAGAGAGGAGAACAATTCCTTTCTCTGGTGCAAAAATGGATGCTACGTAAGTGCCCTCCGCCTACATCCATGGCGCTCGTCGCTACCCCTCAGCCGATTGCCTGGAAATTAGTACCGCCGCAAACCAGTTTTCGAATACTCGAGTGACAACTTACCGGAGCGGTCACAATCACTATCTTATCTGATTTTACCGCGGCAGCTTCTCGGCGAACAGTGACTTCTTGAGATTTTCCTGGTTCCACATTTGAATAGACAGGGTGCACTCTGAGCTCGCTTCCTAGCATTAATTCAGTTTTGCTTGCCGTTTGTGTCCTGTTATTCTTACTTTGGTTAATATAATCAGGATTGAGTTTCACTTTTATTGAATTTTATTTCCCTTGATTCGCGCTGAACCGCGCTCATGTACAATCTCGTTCCGAGCTCGTTTCCACCAGCTGTTGAAGCTGGTAAGCGACAGCAATTGATGGAAAACGATGGCCTACGAAGCGATGTTATACAGTGTCGCCGCTTGCTGTGTTCCTCAACTTTTGGAAAGATTTCGCGCGGCGCCGCACCAACCCTGCCTGACACGCCCCCTCATCCGCTGCGAGAGAGGACTGATGAACTACACTTGAAAAGCCTTTTTTATCAGGACGATTTGATGTTTCATGCTAATTGCTTTACGTCTGTGAAACGATTAGTGAGGCAGTCTCGTCTGTAAGGTCTCAATATTGATTGCTTAAAGTCACCTCTAATGTGTTTTTTTAATTGAATCTGACACCTGTTGGCACTCCTTTTTTCGTCCCACTCAAGTTGTGTTACGCTGAATTTGAGCGGCTTTCCTAAAAATGCCTAAGTAACTGAGTTCAGTCGAGTCAACTTCTTAATGCAGTTCACCTTCTTTATCACCTTCTTCTTTCGCTGAAAACTTTCATATTAAAAACTTCACTGATCTCATTTATACGTGGCTACTTACCTGCACCCTCCTTCTTCTCCTCGGGTTTGTCTGGAAAACTTTTATTACATTTTTTGACGGCTTTGCAGCATAGGAGAGTATTTTTAGAATAGTTTCTGCGGATTACAACACCGGCCCTCGCACAAAGGCGTGTTTCAAGGCGCTTCATTGACAACTGCTGGGCCAGGAATAGAACTTTGCGTATGGCGCCAGTCAGGGTAGCAGCATCGGTTGTGTGAAAGCACATAGGAAGGGGGGGGGGGGGGGGCGTCATGCGTATTCAAAACGATTTCCGGCATGGGGAGAAAAAAATTCTTCCCGTTTTGCACTGCTCTTGTTTAACCTGTAACGTCCCTTTAGTTTTTGGCAAGTAGCATGAGCCACAGGGTAGGAGTACAGATGCACTAAGTGCTTTCAAAAGCCCCTAAACCCCCCGAACAGCGCCCAAGATTACATTGCACCTTTATCAGGCCTACAGTTCGGATTAGGCTAGTCGCCTTTGTCAGAGCTCCGTGGAATCTGCGGGCTCTGCGAATTTTTCAAATCGATCGGCATTTTTATTCTCAGGTCCGGGCGCGGAGATCTTGTGTGAACGCGGCTAGCAGCTGAGGCAGTGCTTTTAACACGTAAGCTGGTCCATGAATTTCCGCTCTCCGGAATTACCACCACCACTTCCATTAACCAATCCATCCTACTACTTGCTAGCCATAAAATTCTCCCAGCTTCATTACGGTTTTCCGGAGATTTTAATCGCTTGAATCCTTTCTTCCAGAAACTCGCTGTCGGCGGGCCAGGGCGCGTCATTGGTTGGGGATTATATCGGCACTCAATAACGCCCCCCTTTTTTTTGGGAATTGAACGATCCCCCTCCCCACACCCTCTTTCCTTCTCATCGAATCGAGTCGTCGAGCGTGGAGGAGGGGGGGGATTGATTGGGGTATTGTAGTAGGGGGGGGCTACATAGTCCGCAGTAATAACCGGAAAATCACCCAAAAGTCACTAACCACTCTCTACAACGTCAAAAACGTGAATACGACCTACCTGCCCTCCTAGAAAAGATTCAAATATACCCTCGCTTACCCTCCTTTACAACGTCCTCGAGCGAGAAAAATCAACTATCAAAATAAATTTTTCTCAGCCCAAATACGACGACCCCCTCCTGGCGACCAAATACGACCCCCCCTATTGGGGATTCCCCAACAACGATGTGCCCTGTCGGCGGCGGGAGAGGGACATAGCTCTTGTGAAACGGGAAACCCGAAGAGATGACGGCCGTGGCTGCCCTACATCGAAATGCCTCCCTATGTTAGCGTTGCCCTCGAATTTTTGCGAGATCCTTTTGTATTTCGAAGCTGATCTGGCATCTTCTTGATATCCTTCTTGGCAGTACCTTTTTCTAGTACCTTCTGCTTGACGCACTAGTCAAACGCTTATTGTTTACGCCTTCTGCACGAAATATTCTCATCCCCTGAGCTCTATTTTCGATACCCTAGGCGCCCAAACAAGTAAGAGCGAAATGTGTTCGAGATTGGTGTAGGTGAAATAAGAGGAATAAGATTTTCCTGTTTTGAGTATTCGGCGTAGAACACAATTCGAGAGAAGTGTTCCAATGAAGCCACTTTTTACTATGCTTCAGTGGTCCGTAATACGCACAACTTACCGCCTTTTGGAGCGCCTTCCTTTGCTTTATCCTCTGGTTTTGCTTCACCCTCTTTCTTCACCTCCTCCACTTTACTAGCCATTGTCCTGTCCGTTTTGATCGCTTCTTTACCTTCCTTTTCCTTGCTTCCCTATAAAAACTGCTTTGATTTTTTCAGTAAAAAATATACAGGTTTAACAAGATACCCCTTCTTTCTTCACTTCAGACTTCTTCTCTTCCTTACTTTCCTTGGAGTCTTTGCTATCACTGCTCTTAGCATCCTGGAAAATTGGCATTTCTGGATGTTATCTCAAAGCATCTTGGCATCAAGCGGTTACTAGCGGACTACTTTAGGCTCGTAAAATTATGGGCGAAAACAGGCAACTTCCCAACGCTAAACCCCGAGTTTCGAGAGATATTGAATCCGAAAATCGCCCAAGGAACATTGTAAATTCCATGTCGTCGCCTCAAGTCGTATCGTACAAAAGTCGATGTAAAGGCAGGAGGGGCACGATTGCTAGAGGGGGGGGGGCTCTTGTCGGCAGCGTCATTGGTGGAAAGACTGCGAGATAGGCGTATGGTCACCCCCACTCAGCCCTTCCACCTGGCATTGGTGACAACAGCCCGTCAGCAGTCGTGCCGACTGTTTCAAAATGTACTGTTGTCGACGCAGGACATTCTGTTTTAACCCTAATAGAGTAAACTGTATGAGAGCTCGGAAACTTCTCAGAGCCTAAACTTACTTTTGAGCCTTGCGGTGCTTCGCCTGATTTACTAGCCTCTCCAGTTTTACTCGCCTGAAACAGCTTTTATGCTCTTGCAGCAGTGAAGGGAAGCAAGGAAGGAACAACTCTAAAAGAAAAGCTGCCGTAGTACAGTCTCGTTCGCTGTTAGATAAAGGGGCGTGTCGACCATAGCCAAAACGCAGTGATTTCTGTTCCATGCCGTCAATTTATGCGTTGTTCTCCCGTGAGCTGTGTTTCGCTGCGCAAGACCGTGGCATCTAAATTCAGCGCTGCCACGATGGAGATAGCTCGGCGGCGGAAGACAGCCCTCCGGCGTTATCAGTTTCATTCCCGTACACTTCTGAGCGACGAAGTGCTCGTTCTGCTGCTGTGGATCGATTCCACTGCTGTGACCCATTGCCCTCGCAAGGCGTAACAATGCGGGACTGCAATGCTTGTTTTTCGGTTAGATGTCGGAAAGGGATCGCTGATTGGTTAGGGGTATAGCGCTGAGGCGGCGAGGATGTTTTTCGTAATTTGTATACAATAAGGACATACTGCACGGTCAAAATGATGGGTAACGGGACTCGAATGCTGGTAGCGACGTGGAACTTGACTCGCAAGTGAAAAAAAGGAAAAAAATCATTAGATATAACTTCATGACGAGCCTAGCTTGTTCATATCGCAAGGCGAAGATAGGGCGTGCTTTGACGAGTTCTCACTCATCCTGATCATGAGGATATCAGCTCTTTGCTCTTATCACTTCACTCTAACATTCGAAATGGGAGAAATTCATTGTGAAACAACTGCACCATCAGGAGTCCTTTGGAAATGAATGCGTGGGCGGAGCACTGCTTCGGCGTAATACGGTAGCGTCGCTATCACTTGTTTTGTAGCCGCAAATGTAGTTCAGCGTAGTAGCTCGGGACGGGTTTTACTTCTCCACCAGTTGTTAAAGCGAGCAAGTGATATGACTGTATCATATCGTTCGTATTACTCGTTTTCTACCACTTTTTGCATGCGCGCTTCAACAAGAAGGCAGAGAACGGCTTTGACGGCGTGACACACTCATACTGCCTGACACGCCCAACCGTCCGCAGCGAACTAGAGTGTATATCATGTACTGAAGGACAGGGTCATCTTCTTCAAGGACGACGTCCGTGCACCATACGAACACGGAGCGCGGCTTTGAACGAACGGTATCGCTGAACGATTTTAAGCTCTCACGTGTCTTCTGACAACATGTTGGCGGTTGTGTTAGGCAGCGTTCAGACTTCGCGACGGCAGCGCTTCGGTCGCGCGTTCGACGCGATCAATGCAGTCGAAAGCATGCGCATCGATCGCGTCGAACGCGCGACCGAAGCGCTGCCGTCGCGAAGTCTGAACGCTGCCTTAGGCTGTGTGACAAGACAACCGTAATATACGCGCTCGTGGGCGTGGCGAGCGTTGCCGCGCACGGTGGGCGAGTTGTCCTCTGACCGCTCGAATTTGTGTGTGAAAGTCACGGAGAATTTCGATGCCGCCCGTCATGCAGTTTTGCCTCCACTTGAATCCACATGAGTATCGCGTTCCGATTAAGAACCTGAGGCACATTAAGAATCTGCGGCGCATCGCCGCGCAATAGCCCGCGCGCGGCGGCGCAAGAAATCACGATTGTCTCGTCCGTTTCCGTTGTAGATGTGTCATGACATGCTGAGTACGAGTTTTCCGAGTCTGTATAAACATTACTACGAAGACCTGCCATAACACCGCGGCAAGTTTTTTGCCCAGTGATGCGGTTAATTCACATTTCTCGAGCTCACTGATATGTTGCGGTCGTGCGATAGGGTCTAAGGTCAGGTTCATACCTTGCGATTCCTTTGACGTTTTCGGTGACTACGCTTAAGAGGCTGATACGTATCGATTTGACGTTTTAGACGTTAGACTTCCCGATCGCTGAACAACGTACGCATTTAGTATTCTGGGCGTGGTCGCCAAAGACGTCGAATACATCGAATCGATATGTATACACTCCTTTTCAGCGATATCCCCATACCGTCAGTGCAAGGTATGAACTCAGCCTTAGTAGATTTCTGGCTATCTACATGGAGATGCCGTAAAGTCCCCTCGAAGGCGGTGGGCACGATAGGTTGGGGGCGGGCGGTCCCTGCCAGTGTTATTGGTAGAAGGGCTGAATGTGACCGAACGCTTTTTCGCAGTGCTCCCACCAATGACGTTGGCAGCAGCCGCCGCATCGTGCCCATTGCCCTTAAAGTCAGGACGATAGTCCTCTGGTGGCGCTAGGCATCTTGAATGGTTTCTCAGTTCGTAGTCTCAAGTGGTTCCTATTAAGTGGCTATACCCCTCCCGCAGGTAAACCCAATGAGTAGCACTTACCATAGTCCCGGCGTCTTTCTTTGCTTTCTTGCAGTATAGCAGTAGCGTTCCGAAAAGAGCTGTGAATGCAAGTTGCACAAGAATCTCGATCATTTTGTCGACTGTGTAATTGTCTGAAACATTGGAGGAATCACAGCTACGTATTTCAGATAGACATCAACCAACACTTGGTTGGCCAACCTACAATAGCAAATGAAACACCTGTAGGACCTGAGTGGTATACTCACGACAGGGATCATATTCAGAGAAATAGGCCGCAAAATGGAATCATTATCTTAAGAAATTGAGTTACATATATTAAGAATACACTTCATATCATAGATACGCTTCGCCACTTCAATTATTTCTAATTATATCCAGGGCGAAGTAATGTCTGTAGATCATCAATATGGATCTGATTACAGGACTGTCCTGTGAATAGATACGGTCATAGTTTCGGGTAGCTGGTGGCGCATGTTCCCCCCTAGAGTCGCCTATAGTTTTGGGGCGATGGACAAGACACCCGTAATTCGTGCGTCGTCGCGCGCGATGTGTAGTGCGACCATGCGCGTCAAATGTTCAGGGGTGCACAGTTTCTCAGGTGAGGGCGAACTCATTGAGGTTGCATAACAAAACACTCGTCATGTCGAACGACGTGGACTTTCATTCTTCGACTACCCATTCTCCAAATGGCCAGGCACAGGACAACTCGGAGCTGTAAGGCGCAGCGTCGTCTGCCCGCCACTAAAGCGGCATAGGTTGAGCCTTGCCACATTCCAATAGTGTTGTACAGCATTCACTTCTAGAATTGACTATGGGACATTCCGCGGTCCAAAGTCGGATCTCTCGACATTCTGTCCTGCTTGCCTTTTATGTACTGTCCCACGTTTCATCATTCCGATTCGATTTTCGTGAAATTCGTCGGCGAATGGGATACTCAGGGACAACAACTGGTGGAGACCGGGCCAGCGCCGCGCCTTGATACGCCCCAGCATCCGCAGCCGACGAGCTATGCGTCTCTCGGTCATACCTCTTGTATCAACCGTTTGATGTTCTCAGAAGGACCGTGATGGCACAAACGCAGGAGGGCTTATGGAAGAAGTATTTTATTACTACTCGTCATGCAGAAATGAGATGCCTTTCATTGAACATATTACTCACTAACACCGTTCTGAATCCAGAATCTTATGAGGCCGCCCGAGTCAGTAACAGACACCTTTCTTTAGGTCATGTAGCTCTGTCCGCCCCCCAAGCTTAGCGAGGATTTTACTTCTTTCGCGGTCTTAAAAACAAGCAGTAAAGCGCCTCCGTCACTGGCCATAGCACGCCCATCTTTCATTTTTAAGGCAGTTGGCCACGAGAAATCTCCAAGACGAGCAGGACAAAAGCTAGCAGGACGCGTATTCCGTCGACCTAGAGAGGCGCCTGCATAATGCTTTTCCATGGAGCAGCCTTGTAAGGCGCTTATCAAGCCACAATTTTACGTTCCCAACACGCCCCCTTGCCGCCCCGCTACAAATGGACGAACTGCTTCAGGACGCTCTTAACTGCATTCATTTGCTATGTTGAGCGAAGGCATTGGTATGAAGCGGTCGTGATGCTGCATGGATATATGAGTACACATTATGCAGCCGTACCTTCGGTAGCGGTTATTGGTAAGATGCCTTCGGTGAAACTCGTCCAAAATTGATTACTAACACAGTGAGAACGAAGGCTCTTTTTTTCACAGGATTTTGACCGTTTCACTCCGTTCTTTCGCCATTTCCCCACTATACAGCGCCTGTACTGCATTTAGGCGAGACACCCGTCATTCGTGCCAACTGCCTTTAACTGCTGCCTGGGGTGCGGTTCCTCCGCTGCTAGCTCTCTTCATTCGAATGGTGAAAGTGATGAGGAGAAATGGGTGGCACAAAGAAATGAGGTATTGTCCGACTAGCGCCCTTCCCCATATGCACTTACGAGCGCGGATCAGCATGGGGTTCTATAGTGGGCACTTTGGGCGGGTTTTTCTGCTTCTTATTTTTTTGTTACTTGTTCGCTTGTCATTACTGTTTGGGCCTGACAACTCACCATTCTTAAGAGTAAAGCGTAACTTTTTTCGATTATTTTATCGAGTTGAATAGCCGGTGTGACATTACTACACTGCGGTTGTAACGGCGTCTTTCTTCTCTTCTTCTTCTCTCTTCTCTTCTTCTTCTTTTCTTCTTCTTCTTCTTCTTCTTCTTCTTCTTCTTCTTCTTCTTCTTCTTCTTCTTCTTCTTCTTCTTCTTCTTCTTCTTCTTCTTCTTCTTCTTCTTCTTCTTCTTCTTCTTCTTCTTCTTCTTCTTCTTCTTCTTCTTCTTCTTCTTCTTCTTCTTCTTCTTCTTCTTCTTCTTCTTCTTCTTCTTCTTCTTCTTCTTCTTCTTCTTCTTCTTCTTCTTCTTCTTCTTCTTCTTCTTCTTTCTTCTTCTTCTTCTTCTTTTCTTCTTCTTCTTCTTTCTTCTTCTTCTTCTTTCTTCTTCTTCTTCTTCTTTCTTTCTTCTTTCTTCTTTCTTCTTTCTTCTTTCTTCTTTCTTCTTTCTTCTTTCTTCTTTCTTCTTTCTTCTTTCTTCTTTCTTCTTTCTTCTTTCTTCTTTCTTCTTTCTTCTTTCTTCTTTCTTCTTTCTTCTTTCTTCTTTCTTCTTTCTTCTTTCTTCTTTCGAATAGTTGAACTAGATCATTTGTGCCAGGGTACTTTCAAGGAATAGTGGTAACGAAATATAAGTTAAATACTTTGAATTTTTGCTTCCATAATTCTGAACGGAATTTCCGGGATGGCGCATCAAAAATTATTTGGCAGCAGGTGCGGGTCATGAGATTCGGGTTGCGACCCAACTAAACTGCGCCACCATATGAGCGGCGCCGTGTTAACCCATCGTTTTCGCAGGGTGCACTGAATGATCTGCTCGCATAACCACAAGATCGGATTTCCCGACCGCGCTTTTATCACCACTACTCAGAGTTTACTTTTCTCAATATAAATGCGTATTTTTCAGATCTCTAGTCTTCCAAAACCCTCGATTTGTACAACGTTGTGGTACACTGGTGAAGACCATTTATGTGGTGGTGCATGAAGCAAAGGAACGCCTTGTCATGTTGGTCTACGAGTGATCTTTCATTCCCCTTGTGTTTCGTTCAACTGAACACAATAAATATTTGCATTTCTATCGTTTAGTGGTCAAAAGAAGATTGTCGTTCTTCAAATTATTTCTCTTTTTCCACAGTTGTCATTTACGTTTTTTTTTATCTTGATTGCGGTTCTCACAAATCGTGAAGGATTCTGTTCTTTCCACAGATGGCAGAGGCGAGTGAATATGATGAGGGTATAGACCGTCATGGTGAGTTGCCTCGAAATCATCCTCACAGTACTCTCGATTCACATCGTACTCTTTGGATGGGTGACCTTCAACCGCAGTGGGATGCGCAGTTCATTTTGGAAGCCTTCAAGGTATTTCATTCATCTCTAATGTTTGACTGTTCCGCTGTGATCACTCTGGTTTTCAGGAGCTCGGTCATGCTCCATCCACTGTTAAAATGGTGACGGATAAGCAGACTGGTGTGGTAAGTTATTTACAGTCTTGTTCGCTTGTTCGCTGCGAGTGCTCGGGCGTTCCAGGAGAATGGGTTTGGAGCGGCCCAGACCGTTTCCACGAATGTCGCTTACCTCTTCAACAATTGGTGGGGAACGTGCTGGAGCGGCATCAAACAGCTCCCCCTGGCATGCCCCAGCATCCGCAACGAACAAAACTTCACTGACTTCTTCGTTGCCACAATGGATATATAGTCACTCGTCTGATCGGATGGAAGAACTTTTCTGCTCGAACCTCTTCCCTCATTTATGCCCTAGACCCTGACCCCAGTGTTGTAGCTACCTCGGTTTCAGGGCATCTGCCTTTTTCAAGGCATGTGGCACAATAAATGCCCAAGACGCAGAGGATTAATACGCCTAGCAGGACGGAGTTCTGCGTCCCTGAGAAGGCGCTGTGTGGCGTCATTTTCCAATGAGGTACCCTTATAGCGCCCTATCATGCTGCAACATATCCGACCCAGCCGCCCGCATG